>JAOWBC010000002.1:22137571-22155775 GCA_028566105.1 Hypoplectrus providencianus | reverse complement strand
TGAGAGCAAAGAAGTCCCTAAATTAGCGCTCTGTGTCAGATGCTGCGTAGCTTCCAACCAGCTATCAGCTAGTGCGCACACACACACACACACACACACACACACACACACACACAGCAGCACACACCTGACTGGCTCATTAGTTGGCCGAAACTCAAGGCAAGTCCTTGACAAACACTGTTGTGATTTTTGCTGATTCAGTAAGGCCCCCAGAACTGGATGCCATTTTTTAAGCAGATTTGTCACACCAGATGGAGGGTGTGGGCTCGTAGGCAGGGGCTGGGCACCTGCTGCTTAGTAAGTGCCACATTTTTTACAGCAACATGACGGGACATAGTACCTTTATGGCAGAAAAAGAAGGTCACTATATAAAGTGCTCATGTATTTCCTCAGAAAAGCAGGTCTGGGTTTGACCTCCAGTGAGTCACATACGTTGTGGATGGTGGCAGAATTTCAGGTGAATTACAATTATGAGAATGGATTTTTTATTTTCCGAGAGGTCATACTTGGTACATGCCAGTTGACATTTAAGCTGTTGTGACCGCCATCACAAAGCAGCTTTTGTGGCATTTGAACAGAGCTGGGGTTTTGAGCACGATTGCAACACTGGATTTGACGGGGTCATTTTTAATTAACTCTTCATGTTGTGAGTCTGACAGCTCTCAATCCCAACTCTAGTAAACTGGGGCAAAAAGCCCTTTTTTTGTTAGCTTTTATTTCTTGTCTGTCATTTAGCATATCTGATGCAGCTGGGTACCTGTGCAAAAAAGGTGTTTGTGTTTGTTTTATCAAATAGTGCTCTCTATTGATTTGCTTTGTACCAATAAGGCTTCCCTGCTGTAAAGTGTGTTGAGAGGTAGTAATAATGGGGAAAGGCAGTGTTGGAAAGGTACAAGCACAGCACCATTATTATGCCTCAGATGGTGTTGGCAGAGTGAGTGAAGCCTCCAGAGCTGTCATGGTACGTGATTGGTGGTTATTGGTGCGGTTTCTCTGTACCGCTCACCTGCAGGCTGAGGTGGGGGGCAAATTGTCATTGAAGCAAAAATGTTGTCTATAAGTCTTACAAATACTGTAAAGTGTAGTTAAAACATTTCCAAATAAGATGTGATTCGTCTTTTCACAGTGTACTTAGTAACACATTTCAGTTCTTTTGACAATGAAATCATTTGGAGTAATCGTTATTACTCAAAATTAAAACAGTGTTTATTTGTACTTGTGGTTGAAATGTTACTAGGACAATGAATCAAACAATTAAACAGGGAATTGATGAACAGCTTAGCTAACAGAATATTCAATCATAAGGCTTGTATTATGTATTTATAAATAGGTTCTTGGTTTTGATCTTCAAATAGGATTTTTTATGAGACTAAGAAAATATTGATTCTGTTCTCTTCATATTAACTTGGAATAAGAATAATCTATAGAATTAGCTTTTTGTGTTTTGCACAATGAGTACATTCATTGACAGTACAAAGGCTTGTAGTGTCTCATCAACATGGTTCTTGTATCTCTGGAACAGTAACACTCTGTTATCCTACCGTCCAGATATTTTTGCAGTCTTCACATGCCTGTTATTCCAAAAGCTTATAAACAAACCAAGAACAACAACTGGGAAAAAAGGGTTAAGGGATTAGTGAAGCTCGGCCTCAAACTACAGCCTCTTAAACATGAGGATTTTCTTTTTCATTTCATATTATTGGAAAATTAATTCCTTTTAATGTTTCAGCAGTAAATCCAACAAATTATACACACCACATTGGGCTAGATAACTTTAATTGGCATTTTTAAGTCTTTTTGACTTTATTGGGCCAAACAATAAATTGAAAAAATAATCAACCATTGACCAGTGGAAAGTAATAATTAATTTCAACTCATTGTAAAGTTGTTTGTGCTGTTTAAGTTTTTAAGGGAGGAACCTGTAATGCCAGGTTCAGTCCACCCCTTGTAAGGCCAATTATAGCCGAACCCGGCTGCTGTCCTGTGTTGGCTTGGCTCTGGAATGACGGCGCCCTTTAGCAGCATCAATCAGCATTTTATCCTGTGTGCTGTGTCATAGTTGGCAACAACAAATGCCACAATGTCGACGTCCCAACACAACAACTACAGCTCTTCAGTTGTAAACATGACAAAGTGAAAGAGGAAATATGTAAAAATAAAGATATTGGTGGTGCTGCAGGTGAAATATGAAAGATGAAATATTTAGGCTGATTTCATCATACAAGATGCATTTTTTTTGCATTGAAGTAACATGTAGTTAAAGAGGGCAAGCTTTGGCTGATCATACTTTTAGTCTGTTGCATCTCTCTGCCATGTCAGGGCAAGATTTTGTCTGAAGTTGTCTGATCAGACAGTGAAATCCTTTAAAAACATAAACCTGGCATAATGGATCACAACAGACAGAGTACATGATAGATTCAGTGTCAGAAACAATGCTTATATTTATGGTTTTGCACACTTAGTGATAGCAATGGCTCAGTTATAAGAAATTCTAATAAATAAGTACATTATGACCTCATGCCATTACTTTTTCCAAAATGAGCTCTTTGTCCTTGAAACCATAGAGATAGACCTTCATTACATCATTAGGTTAAGTGACTCAGTAATGTGTCATCTTTTGCTATACTGAATCCACTTACCTATCTATATATATGTAGGTAGTTATGTGTGTGTGTTTGAACATTTTCATGGCTCAACACAATATATGGTGATCGGGCAACTGCTACAGATGAGCCCTGATTCTGTTTGATTTAGCCAAAGGATATAACTTATAGGCTCTTTTCAACTTTTGACAGTCAGAATATTCAGTTATTTTAATGTGCAAGTTGTTATGCATGTCCAGGGAACAAAATTATGAGTCCCAGTTGTTTCAGAAGATCTATGTGGTGAAATTGCATGTGAACTAAACTATTGAGAGATAACTAGACGAGTGTTTTGATTAAGACCGCTGAGATCTGATAAAAACTGAGTCGTGCCTTGTAGTTTATTATCACTTATTCGCATTTAATTTCATTTGCAGTTCAAGTTTCCAGAAAGGAAGGGAGCACCACCACTCAAGAGATTATTCAGACACCATGGGAATAAACCGGATTCTCGTCACAACTATTTTTTATTATCATTTAATCATTTTCACTCTTCATATCATCTGAATGCACTCTTAACAACACTGCTTCATTCATGTTTTCTATTTTGGCCTCCTGTGTGTGTGCGCCTTACTGTAAGAAAACTCCATTTTAAACCGTCAGGATTGCAGTCATGTGGCTCCTGGATATGCCTGTCATTTATGAGGCTTTGTAGGAAAACTGTCAGCACTGTCTGATTATTCCTATTATTGCACGTTTGTCACTGAGCGACCGATGACGCACTGTTCAGTTGGTGGAAGAATCACATTATAATACATCTATCAGCAGTGTTGGCTTGACGACAGCATCGGTGTCATCCTCAACGGCCTTGACTGTAGGTGCAGGTTTAAGCTGTTGTGTTTCATGCAGCAGGAAGTACATAAACATGTTTTTCTGCAGGTTAACACAGCTAAGTAATTATCTTTGGTTGTTTTCTGATTCATGCATGAGCAGACATTCAGTTTACAACGTGTTCGATACAGTCTGCGCTCCTAAACACTCAATACTTCTAAGAGGCTGTGACCGTAAAGGACTCTCTAGCTCTCTTAAGGCTGGGATAGTGCAGAAACAGCAAAAATAAATCAGTTCTTTCGCATGCAGATCTTTATCTATGTTAAACTAAATAACCGTAACGAAAATGCTGTAATTATGATAAAGTGACAACTAAATGACACTTCATCACTTATCTACATTGTAAATTAGCACAACATTGCATATTCACTTCCACATACCATAGGCAACATCTAAGTCTGGATATCTGTTACCACTTTAGCTTGTTATTGTTTATACCAGAAGGACCATTGCAGTCAAAGTTTCACAATATATGGAGAGAGTGAGTGATGCAGCAAAATCCCTGTTCATTTTGCATCATTTTAATCCTTCCAGGCGGCCATCGGGCATCACTTTTCCTATCTCGCTTGGATAAGTAAGACAGCCTGCCATCTCTTCTCATTTCTTCCTAATCTTGCCCCAGCTCCTCGCTCTCATAACCACTAAATGCCCACCTATGCAGACAAGTGTCACCTAGCAAGCCTCTAATTAGCCCACCCCTTTGCAATGTGGCTCCCAAGGGTCCTGAAACCAATACTGACACAGCTTGTGTTTATCTTGTCATCATGATCTCATGCACCGGCTTCAAGTGACAAAATATAAACGGATCAACTACAGTACGTAAAATACTGATAATTTGCTCTAAATATAGTTTTTATACACTGATCTGGGAACCGTTTTCTGTACATCCTTTCTAAATTCATTTCTCTTCTGTGTTAATTCATAGATTTACTTATGTGCCAAGTTTACTGTCTTAAGTTTCCCACACGACCAGCACCCAGTCGGGAATTAAAGTGAGAAAATGAGCCAGACAGGTGCTTGTTTTCATTCCAGGTGATATCACTCATCAAGCAGGATCCGCTGAGCGAGCAAACGATGTTTGGTGTCTAATTTAGTTCTCCGTAGGCAGAAAGGAAGAGCTTTTTAATGAATGGTGATGGCACAGAGACGATTAGAATGCATGGAATTAACTTTATATGGCTTGAGTTTAATCAGTCTCTCTCTCTTTTTTTTAGTCATCTTTGATTAAAGTGCATGCCTTTCAATATGGGCTTTGTTTTCCATATTAGGTGTTTCACACCATTAGTCCAACTTCTGGTGTTTGGAAGTCAAAGGAGCCATTCAGACTAATGAAGCAGATGCACCCACCTGTTGAATGCTTTGAAGCCACCTTTAATTCAGGTTTATACTGCAAGCAACATCCGGTCTTGTTTGTGCCATAGAGTAGTAGTTGAAATGAAAAGATCAGTACCTTTGCAGTTTTTGATATTCTTATCCACTTGAGTATAACGTTAAAGCTGTTAATTTTGTTTATTGAAATTGTGATTCAAAGTAAAGAGATAGGACAATAGCGCTCGGCCCCTGGTGCCACATTGACATTCTGATTCACAGTGCTATACAGCTGCAGAGCTACAAGGTTGTAGCTCTGCATCCAACTCATTTCACTTACATCAAACGCATACTGATATATTTATTTCCCACATAGCTTGTGACACTTTAATTTTATACTAGTCTTAAGGTCCAAACCCTGGCAGTGGCCCCTTAAGTTTTATTACAGCCAACAGCATAAATTTGTCAGGCAAAACAAACAGCATGCTGACAGTAAAATACAAACAAGTCTGCAGAGCTTGAATGTGCATTTTCATTGCACTCTGCGCATGTGGTTCTTGTGTACGGGTGGAAACGACTCTGTAAAGCTAAGTATATGACTACCACCTTTGGTGCTTATAAGATATGTATTTGTATGTGTGTGTTTCACCAGGTGTGGCTGCTGCCGGTGCTGGAGGCTGTGAAGGTATCCCCTCTCATAGAGAAGGTCAGCGACCACAAAGACTTCAAGAAGCTGCTCAGGACAAGAACCAACGTTTTGGTGGTCTACACCAAGACAGGTTAGAGAAGACACACGTCTCCTTGCCGAGAGATTTTCTGGATCAGGCTGTATAACATTTTAGTTCACAGTTGTGATGTTTTCCATAAGCATCCACATTGTTAAAGAAGGAATTTAGTCCTGTCACACCGCCATAGTAAGAGCTCAAAGATGTTTCTTGTTTTAAGTATGTAAGCCACCTTGTCAAACTAACAAAATAGCTCCTTGAGATCAAAATTAAAATATTTGGATAATGATAAAATTCATGCTTTTACCTCTTGAAGAGCAATATGTGCTTTTTGTGCTGATGTCTTTCTGAACTTAATAACAGTAGCATAATTACAGACAAAAATAATCAAGTTATTAAAATTCAGTGAAGGTGAGTGTGAAATCTTTTCACATATGCATTAAAGTGGGTAAGTTGGCAGTAGTCACCACTGAAGCCTTTAGTTGTGCTTGAAAGAGAAAACAGAATAAATCATTTGTTACAAAAGGAGATGATGCATAAAACACTTTGAACCACAATCTTTTGAGTGCCTCTCCCCACATGTGTTGCTCCAACATCATAATTTCAGGGTTCTTTATTTTAACAGTTTTGTTTACAAGGTTAATATGCCTGAATTTGAACACGCTCCTTGAAAAACGCTTGTTTTTTTTTAACATCATCTGTTTGGTTCTTGTGTTCACTTTTTTATTCGGCGTCAGATAGGTCCGCTGTTGATCATATTCAAACTATAGTCAAAGCAGGTCAATGTAAATAGCTGGTGAAATAACCAATGTGATGATGACTGACTGCTGCATGTACAAGAATTCTGTGAATGTATTTATTGGCACAACAATTCCGATACAACAATTACAAAGATTAGTTTTATTTATGTACCTTTTGAAGTGCTTAGGAAGTGTAAAAACAAGAAAATTACACGATCAAAACTATCAAGTTATAGATGTAAGATGGCATTGAAATGCCATTTCCTCCCCCTGTGGAAGAGTGCTTTGCAATAATTTTACAACATAATGTGCTCAGCTAGAGCAAGAGAAATTAATAGCTGTACATTAGTGCAGTTCATCATCTTCATTGGTATGTCACAATATAGTTTTAATGCTATATTATAACACTAAATTAATTAGAATTCCTCTGGTCACCCTCTGTAATAATTGCAGCTGCGCAGTGACACTTTGCACAAATCTGATATAATAAATTACATAACCTCTTACCACGTATCTTTGGATATATTTAGAATTAATGTTTTGTGCATCTTCAGCCTGCAGCTTCCTTCAGAGGGATAATCGCAGTGGTCTATCTCAGTAATGAACTTGGAAATACTTATAGAATTAGAAAGTAGTCGTTAAATAGGAAATGGAACACTTTATGCAGTCAAACAGAGTTATAAAGCAGCGCTTTCCTCCAACCATTAGGGAGCCCTAATGCACCCCAGTAGATTTTAATTCTATTTTCATTTGCATATTTCTGAGAAGGAGAGGAATGCACTCAGCAGGCTTGTAGATGAAGCTGCTTAATATTACTAATTTTTCCCTCCCATGCCTCAGTAAGCAGCAGAGGACTCTGAGAGCCTCACAGCAACAGATTTATTTGTTTCATAATTCATGGCTCACATCAGCCTCAGTTAGGTCATTGGATGAAGCTTCCATGTGTTGAGCTGTGATTAATCAGTGGCTGTGGCCTCACACAGGCATTCCTTCTTTAAAAACACCAGGGCTCCCCTCCTCATGCAGGGTTTCTGACACACTGGTTGAATGTCCTTGTTACCAACCAATTATCTGACCATTTCTAGCCATGTCACATACTCTCTTTGGTTAAGGCAAATTCACCCTTTCACTCACCTCCCTGTTGAGTTTTGCTCAGGTCAGCAGCTATAAAACTTTTAAAGCAAGCTGCCCAAAAAAATCCACCAGCCAGTATCTGCTCCATACATGGTAATAAACAGACACTGAATTGCCAGATGTTTTTGTTACCAACCCTGTACAAGCCTGGACCCTGGGGAGTCATGTCAGCGCCCCTAACTCTAAATATAGCCATGGCCCGGAGTGTTGAGAGGAATTTGTCTCTTTATGCTGTGAATATAACACATTTGGTTTCGAGGGGGAGTATAAAAATGATGTATTGTGTTACACAAGGACTAGAATATTAGACTTTGTTTACTTTACTCACAGGAATCTACTTTGCTTGCCATATCTGATGAAAGTCAGTAATATTACTGTGTGTGTTATTGTTGCTGGTACAGTTTATTACACACTAGTTTCTCCTCTTTCCTAACTCAGACAACAACCTGCACAGCTCAGCCAATTTTTCTCTCTGACACGGTAGATTGTGCAAGTCTCCAGTGGTCGTGAACTCTACATGCCGTCCATGAATGAGTTCACACTTCCTATTCATTACGGCTCAGAATATGGTAGTGAGCAGCATGCAGCAGGTATAAACTCCAGTTCACAAAAACATACCTGCTGTGCTTCCTCCGTTTTCTGAAAAGTTAGTCTGCTTCGGTCTTTGTACCACTATATAATCCTCCCATCCCCTGCTTAGTCGCACTATTGTAAGATGTTGAAAGCTGATGTAACTTAAACCCCTCTCTGAACCCATCCAGTGAAAGGTATTAGAAAACCCTTCTCAATCACCCCTCCATCCCAAACTCAGTGATCTCTTTCTTCAGCACTCGGTGCTTTAGTAAGACATTGAGCTCCACTGTAACTCAATTCCACTTCCCTGTGTCTGACATGACAGTGTCCTCAGTGTCTCAAAGCTCTGGGTTGTCCTGGGCTATTGAACGGTTTTGGTGACAAGGCTGACGGAATTTTTCTGTCTGTGTGTGCAGCAACATCAGGGGACTCCTACCTGAAACTGCTATCAGATGTGGCCCAGACGGTAAAGGGCCAAGGGACCATTGCCTGGGTCAACTGTGGGTAAGTAATGGGATGATTTTTAAAAAACACTTTGTTGGACTTTATCTCCCTCTATCACGCCCATTGACTCCCTGTCTTTTTTTTGATATCACGGCCTCTTTTGTACAAGTAATTTTCTGACAGCAGTTATAAAAGCAGAGCGATTTACTCCTCCCAAGAATGTCTCTACTGCCATCCATCTGCTCAATTTATAGCTTTTCCACTGGGCTGCAAATGGCCCCGTTCCACTGGTTCTATTGTAAGAGTGCAATTTGACAGCAGGCCACTCACTTATTGAAGCTATTAAGCTTTGGGTCTAATGTGTTACGTCTCTTGATACCATTTAAGTTCTCTCTTTGTGTTTATTTTTTCAAAAATGTTTAATTGATAATGAAAGCACACGCTTAATGCTGTGTGTGTGATGTTTCTCTGCCCTCCAAAGGTGAAGCCAAAGATAATGTTTCATGCCATTTTTTGTCAGACTGTCTGTTTTCTTTGCATCTCTTGTTTGAATTTGGTTGTATGCCCCCTGTCAAGAAGGCTTATTGTGTTGTTTAGTGGTGCTAGTTGTTTATATATAGTTGAAACGATTTGTCAGATATTTTTATACCAGCATCAAAAGAATTCATATTCATTATCTTGCTTTCAGAAATGTAAAACATCTTGCAACAGCCTTTCCATATTTGACATTGTAAACAAAACTTCCCCTTTATAAATGTCTAAACTGAAGAACCCATACTAGAAACCAGTCTAAATTAAACAGTAAATTAACTAAAATTGACACGATTGTAGGAACTCCCTAGTGACTAAATAAGCAACACAGTGAAAGAGATCAGCTTCAGGTGATCCGTTAGGTGATTGAATGAGAATTATTTGGCAACTATCTCCAGCTTAAAAAAAACAACTAATTACCTATTTTATATTATAAAAGAAAACAGTCTATTTGAAAATGTCACCTTGAATTTCAGGGAATACATGATTTTAATTTATCTTTCAAATGAATTTTCTGACATTTCAAGACAAAACCATTAATTAAGCAATCATTACTAAAAATATTGAGTTGAAGCTCTACTTTCAACAGTTATTGACTTCCAGTCAACAGACACCATTTACTTCATACAAATAACATATTAAGGTTGAATGCCAAAAAAAAAGTGTCTAATATTTGCTGATTTAGAATGCTGAGTGTTCTCTGTGACATCCATGTCTTTGTAAATTGAATATTTGACATTTGTGATTGTTGCTTGGACAAAACAAGGCATTTGAAAATGTCAATTGTTAGTTATCATGATGTTCTTTGTTGACAAGGGCATTTATCAAATAATAAAAAAAATACTCAGCAGGTATTCAATAGAGTTTAAACAGCAGTCATTAGTCACAGCCCTTCTCATATGGAAATAAAATCTTTATTTTGGTATTTTCATAATCCACACGCTTTCCACTAAACAATACATCTGTCATGAGTCTTTCTGGAGCACATCTATCTCCAGCCCACACTGTGGAAATGTTTACATTAAGCAAATGCTAGGTCCTCCCCAGACACCAGCGAGGATTGTTTTCTCAAAGCACAGCTTGCTTTGCTCCCCAGTGATCTGACTTTGGCTTGTTGTTCTTTCTGCCCTTCCTCATCTTCAGTTCCACTTACTTTATTTAATTTTTTTTATACTTGTCAACCCATCAACTGCACGAACCATCTTTTACACCAGAGAGGAAAGAATGTATCATGAAACAGGAAGCTCTGTGGAAGGCAGTAACTCCCCTTTGACACCTCGTGCTCATTGCAGCATTCACAATCTCTCTCAAGCTTATCCGGGATCGAAGACTGGGCGGACAGAAAGGAAGAGAAACTAATCTCAGAAGGAATTGTCAGAAGTTTTCGTGTTCATGTTGCTCTTCAGTGACACTCCATGATGCCTGTGCTTTTCTACTGTTTACGTTTTGACTCGGTTACTGCTTTTGTCTGGGAGAGTATGGTATCATCTCTCTTGTCCTCCGCCAACAGCATGCTAGAGCGTGTGCTAATGCTAAGCAGAGATTTACAGGGCCAGATTCTTGCCAGGGGAGTTAGAGTGAGCCGGGTTCATCACTACAGGACACATGGATCCAGTGCCAGGCTCTGTAGAGGAGCATTGTGCTATTTGGCACAATTCAGGACCATCTCAAATGGGCCGGTTCCAAATCGAAGCTCCAGCTGCGAGCTCACGGTGGACAGAGGGAGAGAGAGAGTAGAGTGCATATCACTGCGTGAGAACGGTCAGCCCTGCCAAGGAAGAAGGCCACCAAGGCCAGAATGACACACTTTGAACAGATGACAGGCACCTGAGTTTTGGCCAACTGGGATCCACCAGAGGGAAGGATGATCTCATACAGGAAGAGAGAACAGGACGGCACTGCCCTGCTCCCATTCTTATAGAAATTCAGAACAGACATGAAGCATGGTAAGAATCATGGTCTTCTATGGATCAATGGGAATAGCGGAGAACAAACAAGCACAGCACGGATTAGGATTTGTGTTTTGGAAGAGTAATGATTAAATGGCATGCAGGGCTTCATCCTCTTTGCATGATGAATCCATTATTAATCCTTTACAAAAAGGACTGTTGACTTTGGCCTAATTCACTGGTTTGGCTCCAATTACTATTTCTTCTTTTTTTTATGATTTGCCAATTGGCCAGGATCCTTCGTTGGGTGCATCTAACAAAATAATTTCATAAAAAGGAAAAAAAAGTTATCCACTCACCTCTGATTCTTAAAAAAAGTTTGGTATACAGTTTGTATTTAATGGTAAAGGAATTGCGAAAAAGCTATCAAAGGTAGTAATTACAAATTATAAAAATGTAGCAGTTTTCATATGGTAAACAAAAGAGTTTCTTTGTTAACATCGTCCTTAATTCTTCCAACAATGTTTAAGCAAAGAACACACTCCCTGACAAACTTACATTTCTTTATAAACCCATAATTATACTGTAGGATCTGAAGCCTCTTTGAACTGTTGGTGTTGTAGTTTTCACTTTAGAGGAAAACTGAACACGTGACCTTTTATTTTATTATTATTTTTTATTATCTTTTTTTTTTCCACTCAGAACATTATGTCTTTATCCTAACAGCACATGAATGGCCAATAGTTATCCTTGGCGCTTAATGCGCTGGAGCAGTTTATAATATTCTCACTTTATCAGTTTATCAGCACCTTTAACTTCTCATTAACCTTTTCTCCCTGCTTAGCCTCCACTCATACCTTCCCACTTCCCAGTCATAGACCTGCTCACTGCAGAGTTAGAGCTCCAGAGCTGACGCACCAGCTGACGTTTCCCTTAAGAAGAATGCCCAATAGTTGTGCTCATCCGGTGAACAGGTCTCTGATGAACTGGCATTCATGGCCTTTGTTCTTTTTGTACTGAACATAAGTTCGTGAGTCATTCCAACTTCTCTGGGCGTCTATGTGTTGTGTCATTGGAGAGTACGCCGTTTCATTGGTTGATTTGCAGAAAACTGCTGTTCAGACACATAATGCCATGCAACCCTTTTCTCTGAGTCAGTCTTACTGTGCTTGTATGGTGAAATGAGTCAGGGGCCCAAAGCTCATTTCTATTGTCATGCTGGCCGCTACCCAGGTGTGTGACCTTTTCACATTATTCCAAACCATTGGCCATTTAACAATACTTGATGATCTGTCATGCCAGCACTGCATAGGTCAGTTCAATTTTAAACCTTACTAGCACAATTTATCGAAGAGGAATTTTGTGTGAACCATTTAAATGCATTTTCACATTTGTTGTGAAAAGTTAGACATTTCAGAGAGCGTAAGAGGAAGAATCCTTTGTGTTTTTGCAAAGTGCAGTGCAATTACGCTCACAGCAGTCTGTGAGAACATTCAGATAAAAGTTAAATAAAAAACAAACAACATAACAACAAAAAAATTAAGTTTATAAAGCAGAAAACAAAATGTTTTGAGGTATGCCGCAAACTGACTTGTTGACACTTTGTAGATAGCAAGATTAAAATGATTTGATACAAATATATCGAGCCTAACCAAATCTGGATTTTGGGGGCCATTGATGATACCAAAATTACAAAGTTAAGCATGCCCATAACACACCTTTTAGAGTAACTGAAATCAGGCAATTTAACTTAAATGAACTTTAATTTCATACTTACTTACCTACCAACATGACATCATGTATATCATTAAGAAAGATGGTTGATGCATTGTTACCTTAGTTCTGTGTTTGGTTGTGAATGTTCATCGTTGACCATCTTTAGGGCTGGTATTACATTGTCAAGTCACAGAAACACAAACCTTTAAACATGACATTGAATAAACTTAAGTCTTTTGATTGTTAAAATTAACGAGGGCTCTTGTCTACTTTTTACTTGTTTGGGTTTTCCTTGACATGATACATTTTGGGATCCCCATATATGGGTCTCATTGAAAGCACCATTGTCTACACGGCCTTTGTCACCTGTGGCATTGTTTCAAGGAGTAGCAGACTGGTTTTCAATCGGATGACTGAGCGTCACCTCTAGATACGTGTCGAGGTCACATCTGCTCCTGGCGTGCCCCGACCGGTGCCATCTGCCTGCATGAGTCAGCAGAATATGGCAGAAAGGACACGGCTTTTACCTTAAAAACTGGCTGCCAACACATGCACACCGTTCCACATATGATGCAAAACTGCACTGAACATATATTTGGCTCGCTGTGGATCTTGGAGCCGTAATTGAATTCCCCCTCTATGAATTTATTAGTATCCGGCCCCATTTCCACCAAAGATCTCCCACCATCTCTCTCTCTCTCTCTCTCTCTAATTGAATGCATACCTTTTATTGCAGAAGAAGCAGAGTACCTTATGCTCATAATAATGCATCACTGTAGCAGCTGTGAAGTGTGTGTAGGTGGCTGAATGCATATTTATTTCCTTTCCGACGATGTGCTCTTTTTTTCAATTACAGAAATAATCCTCTATAGAGCAGAGAATTTCTGTCTGACAAGCTGTACAGTACAGGTTATAATCAGCACTGCTTTCTCATTGCAGATGTTTGTGTATGCATACTGAAGCAGCTAATAAGTGGAGCAGAGAGCCTTGTTTAAACAGCACTGTACATGTGTTTAGATTGAGCTCATGAAATGCTAATGCAGTTATGTGTTCTTGCAGCATCTTCTCCCCTCCTTTCTTAATTCGCTTCACTGAAGCGTTATTGGAAAGACACTGTGAACAATGTTGGCATCCATATTTAAACAGAATTAGGTACACAATACAAACAATTAATATAAATATTGGTTACAGTACAAGGAGTATTTAAAGCAGTTACTCAACAAAGACATTGTATTAATTATACATGAAAAAATGAAGAAAAGTAGCTTGCACGAAAAAAGATACAGAGACTATGAGAGATTATGAGCCATAGACAGGTATTATTTTACAGGTTCTTCTGTTAATCAAAAGTTTTACAGCATGGAGGTTAAATCGTCTCTATTATTGGACTTTAAGGAAGGACTCTTTTTTTATTATAACATATTCAAATAGCTAATTGGTGATAACTGATCAAAGTGCAAATTGTTTAAAATGTTAAATAGTTTTTGTAGATGTAGTTAATCAAGTGGGCAAAATAATTAACCTTTTGAATTTTGTGCAATTGATGATCGTGTCATTCTAGTTAGATAGTAGATAGTGGGCTGTTTTCATCATGCTTCCACCTCTTTTTTTAATGAAAATGTATTTTTCAGAACATTTTTGCATTGCTCTATGAATTCAAAGTGGTTGCATGAATCAATGGTCAAATTGTGTAGTAATCGTAAACATTCCCTTTTTTAATTTCTCCCTCTCAGAGACTCAGAGGGCCGGAAGCTCTGTAAGAAAGTGAAGGTGGACCCGAGCTCCAAACATGGAGGAGCAGAGCTTCTGCATTACAAGTGAGTAACCGGAAACTCGGCTGGCTTGTCACACACTTTCTCACACCTCAGTGCTTTCTGGAAAGTAATACCGTGTTCACGGCTTAAGAAGCATGTTGTTCACCGTTTACTCCTGGTGTTGTGAGCACTGTGGCTGCTGTGTTTTGCAGAGATGGGACGTTCCACACAGAGTACAACAGGCCCGCCACTTTCAAGGTGAGTGCTCACTCTTTCAGCTCAAGTGAAGCAAGCTTGTTCTTCTTATGTCCGTCTAGTGTTTACTAATAGCTCCTCACATTATTAATATTCATTGTTTTTCTTTAACCCTGTGATACTTTACTGTGCAGCCCAGTGTGCCTGTGTCCTTTTGTTGTATTCGTTTACATAGATAAGAGCAACTTCACTTCTCCTGTTTTGCCTGGGGGGGTGGGTGGTCTCCGGCCAATATGTAGCGCTTGGTCTTCGTTCTGTGGCGCACATTGGTCTATGTATGGGAAACACTGACTTATTCTGTGATTGGTTTCTGTATCTATGGTCTACATAGGTGTGTACCAAGTAAAAAAATCCATCCAGAAGTGGGTTGCATCTTAAGATATTTTCATTGTCCCAAAGGTTTCTTTTGCCCACACAGAAATGCAGCTCACAACTCGAATATTTCTACTGACTTTCCGCTGTCCTAGCATGCCGTAGGCTAGTGCAACACACTTAACATACAGCACATCCAGTAAAAAAGAGGAGAATGATACCATGAGTGCCACAACTTAATCTGGTAAACCATCCTTGACTGAGCAGAGATGCTTAAGATGGTTCTTTGTAATATAATTAGCTCCTGCTTACTACTTGCTAAAGTCCTGATTTGAACCAGAGTAATTGAGGTTCACTAACTAAAACTGCCCTCTTTGCCTGTAAGACAAAACATTGTAGTTCTTAAACTTTAAAATACTTGAAAAACACAACTTCAACTACTTCTGTTGGTTTCATTTATGAGAAACCCATCATCAGGAAATCTGAGAGCTCTGACTCCTTTGTTTTTGACTGTTATGATTTTATTATTCTGCTTGCTATTGTTTTGCTCATATTTATTTCCCTGGCAGATGGAAAGGCTTCTGAAACAATAAAACACCAAAAGTCTCAGTTTAAACCATTACAAAGTAATCCTGATAATAACATCATCATCATCATTAAATATTCCGCTTGTGTCCACGCTGTCATTGTTGTCGCGCTGCTGAATGAAATATTTCCTGCTGTTGCCTCCGCAGACATATGGTTCATTATATTTACAGGGAATTTTACCAAGCCTATTACCAGACACTTACAGGTATTGAAATAGCTTCGACACCTCCTAGATGGACATGCATGTTAGTCTATATGAGCTTCCATCTGGCACAGCCTACAGCGTCGCCTCGACTAAATTTAGGAGTGACGTCTGCAACGATCAACTAAATCATCCTGACTCTCTTTGTTGTTCACAGGATCATTTTGTGCTAGCGACAAGTTGTTGCGTCATGTAAGTGTTGCCTTTGTTCAGAGTCACAGATTCATCATTCTTACTTTTCTTATCTTTTTTTCCCCACTCAGTCCATGGTAGCATTCTTGAAAGATCCATCAGGACCCCCACTGTGGGAGGAGAACCCTGAGGCAAAAGATGTCGTCCACATAGAGACAGAAAAAGTAAGTAGTGACTGAAACAACCTTTCAATCTGATGATAAACTGTAAAGAACTTCTGGCTGAACTGTTTTTAACCATTTGGAAGTTGAATTCTTTTCATTTTGCCTGTATATACCAATTAAAATCATGCCATGTTGGTTTCATTTTGTTTATCACAACCTCACCCATATGACCTGATAATTAACCATTACTTAATGAACCAACATTTTGAACCCCAAAATTTGGCTTATATTATTAAGTTTATTACTTTTTCAGTCATGCTTGGTAAAGAATCATAGATCTTTCCAATATGAACACACATTGTAAATATAACATAAGTGTTAAAAAGAGGATAACTTCAAATTAAATGTTTATCTCTGGTTTTCATGCTCTGTGACAATCAAACAAAAACTGTTTGAGGTTGCAACATCATGAATAAGTCATGTGGTTTCAAAATGCCAGCGTGATCTGTGACCCCAGAGGGTTGTAAAAGTGTATAGAACATTAATGTCAATGTACAGTTGCTGTGATTACAAGACAGCAAGGACGCTGTTAATGCGATGCAGGGTTCACCTCCCCTCTCCTGTCCTGTTGAGTCTGATCAGCCTCTGAAGCTGACACAGCAGCATGTCCACCTCTGCAGCACAAAACCCTGCACATAAAAGCAACATATCAGGGCTTTATCATCAAAGAGCTGCTCCGTGTAGCTAATGAAGTCTCCTAACAGCCCTGTCTAAAAAACACTTCCAGGCGGCTCTCGCCCAGCCAGGTGAGATGGCACTTGTATTAGCCCCCCAGCACATTCACACCACCGCCTGACAACCTGAGACACTTATGTACAGCATTTTGAAGGCCTTTTAATTTAATGAACAGCAGTTCTGTCTTTTTCGGCTGCTTGTCCAGTCACGCCTGGAGGCTTGTTGAAGGTGTCAACAAAAGATTGTGCTGAATGTGGGTCTTTTTCGGAAGTAGCTGAGCTCATGATGAGGAGGAGAAACTGGTATGGGGGCTGATGTACCTGCTGTCCAAAGAAGAAAGTCCATTTTTCTTTCTTTCTTTCTTTCTTTGTCTGTGATGTGATGACTTTGTGAATATACACAGTCTAATGAAATGCTGAAAAAGCAAAGATGTTAGTGTGCTTAGTTATTTAACAGCTCTGTTTGCTAGGCAGAGATACATTGGGAACTGTACCCCGGGGCAAACTGTCAGAGGAATCAAGCTGTTTTTTGCCATCACTGACACCAAGCTTTTGTCAGCATTAGAGAGATTTCCTTGAACAAATTCGGCCATTCTCTGCACTTTACATATCTTTTGTTAATAGATGATTGCGCTTCTTAATCATCTTCATTTCCTCTTCATCTCATTCTCTTTCAGGACTTCAGGAGGCTGCTGAAGAAAGAGGAGAGGCCGGTCCTCGTGATGTTCTATGCTCCCTGTGAGTCCTTTCATTATCAAAGTGTACAGTAGTCCGCAGTGACAGGGACAAGTGGTTCTCTCTTTAGACTGCTTCAACATATTGTGATCGGGAGACCGTGTGCCAGGAGAAACTGACAACAGCTATTATTGTCAAGAAATATGAAAAACTTGCAGAGCAAAATTCCTCATTTGAAGAGAGAGCATTCTGTATGTGCACTGCACCAACAGACTCAGGAAATCTGGGTTGAACATTCATCACACCTGGAAAACTCAACATAGACACTTTCTCATCTGTGAATACACTTCCTTCTATTATATTTATATTCCTAAGTAGTATCATTTTGTTTTCAATTAATCATTAGTCTGTGAAAGGTTATAGAAATTGCAAAAATGAGCATCATCTGTGTTCAGAGCTCAACTTTTTCACATTGATTGTATTGTTCGGCCAACAGTCCAAACACAACTTGCAAATATAAAACAAATAAGCAACAAATCTTCACAGTGAGGAAAACTGCTGTTATGAGTCTGGAGAATGTAGCATTAAAATAGTGATGTGGGTGAGATTTTGAAAAGTTTCTTACTGAATAGCTTACATTGTAATCATGCAATACGATATTATTAGAGACTATTAAAGTAAAAAACAAAGAATACAGAGACATTTAAAACACAGACTTTGAGAACCCTAGAAATCTATTAAAAAAAGATTTGAACCCAGCCGTGAATGGAACAACAAAAGTGAGTGGAACAACAAGGAAATGTAGTTGCTTTACAAGAAAACAAGTTGTTCAGAATTAGTTTTTAAACCTTTAAG
>JAOWBC010000002.1:22124092-22137442 GCA_028566105.1 Hypoplectrus providencianus | reverse complement strand
CAACAGTCCAAACACAACTTGCAAATATAAAACAAATAAGCAACAAATCTTCACAGTGAGGAAAACTGCTGTTATGATGAGTCTGCAGAATGTAGCATTAAAATAGTGATGTGGGTGAGATTTTGAAAAGTTTCTTACTAAATAGCTTACATTGTAATCATGCAATACGATATTATTAGAGACCATTAAAGTAAAAAACAAAGTATACAGAGACATTTAAAACACAGACTTTGAGAACCCTAGAAATCTATTTAAAAAATGTTTCACCCAACAGTGAATGGAACAACAACAGTGAGTGGAACAACAAGGAAATGTAGTTGCTTTACAAGAAAACAAGTTGTTCAGAATTAGTTTTTAAACCTTTAAGTGTGTGATTTTGTTCCAACCTTGCTCAGTTAAAACTGCTTTAATCCAAAGAGCATGTGATGAGGTGCAAAGGATTTCCATCTTCCAGCAAAATGAATGTGCGAAATGAATGTCTCACCAGCAAATTGACAGAGGAGATTAAACCCTTATTCACTGATTAGCAAATTGTTGGCATAAAATTCTGTTGATTGGCTAAATGATTAAACTGATTGCTTCAACACCAATTTGAAGTGAAATAGTGTTTAGTCAGTGCAGAGTTGATTGCCTTGTCTCTCATTGCTGTTCAATAGTAAAGACTTTACCGTGGGCTCTTCTGTGTGTTGTGCTCAGTTATTGTAGTCACTGGTTTTTAGTACATCTCATCTTTCTCAGCAGATAACACACTGCATGCTGCTATTGACAAAAAAACAATTCCCCTGGCAGATGATGAGAAATTTTTTGACAGTCGCGTCGATGCTGTCAGAGCGATGGCTCCCATCGAGTTCTCTGTAATAACTTCTGTTGGTCTGTTTTGTGTTCTTCTCGCAGGGTGCGGCGTTTGCAAGAGAATGCAGCCCATCTTTCAGCAGGCCGCCACGGAGACCAAGGGAAAATATGTAAGTCTGCTGAAACGGCACACTTCATTAACTTTTATTGTTACATTAACTGATCTCTGATCTGCAACCGTCTTCTCTGATGTTTGCAGATTAGGTGGGATGTGTCAGCAGTGAATGTCTGCGCGGTTAGCTTGGCAATATGCAAGATTACAGTCTGTCAATCTGGCTAAAAAAGAAAGCCTCACCCGGTTGTGTTTCCTGCAAAAATGTTCATAAGTACATTGCCTCAGCAACTTTTCCGCTATAGGTTTTGATTCAGCAGGTTATTAAACCAGAGGTTTTAAAGGCTATTCAAAAGTTCTGATCTACTCGACTGGATTTGATTTATGCTTTATCTATATTTTGTTTTGCAATGACCTACTGCAGCATTACAGTAGTTTATTTAAAAGCCTATAAATCTTCCTTAGCAATCTGTTTTTAATCATTATGATGCTTCATGTTGTTAGACAGGAATATAATTAGTGGCTGTTAAATGTGTATCTTACTTGGATTTAGCTGGTACCTGTGACCACGATTAAGGGCTAATGTCGTTCCAGCTAAAGTTTACAGCCTCCATATGGATTAAATGTCAGTTTAGCCAGCCTAGACCTTGTGTTTACTTCCTAACTTTTCCTTTCCCTCCTGTTTTCATCTTGTTTTCCTCTCCTCCCTGCTCTCATGGGTCCCCTAAAGACCCATGTTGTCAGTTTGCAGACAAGCAGCATTACAATAGCAAGCACACTTGGGTGTGTGTGGGGGGGATTCTGTTCCCAGCTGTTGTGCGTCTTTAACAACACTGGAGAGATGCAAGCTCAAAAGCAACCAGAGGCATATGTGATCGGCTAGGGAAACAAATGCTTTGTGTTCATAAACACTTCTCCTCAAGCACCAGATGAACATTTTCAGGGAGAACGTCATGTACCACGAGCGCAGAGAGAGGCAGCTGCCTGAGGAGACACTTCTGCAGAGTAACGGGTCATGTTTGCTGCACAAAAAGCAAGAAAAGAAAGCTAATTAGCCACATGGTTGTTTGATTATCAAGCATGCTTTAAGTAGTGAAGATTTAAGCCTCTTAACTGAAAATTAACAGGGTGCATACAAGCACCCAATACTAGCTGTGTGTGTGTGTGTGTGAGAGAGAAAAAGGATGAGACAGATGTGTGTGATCGTGCCTGTTGTAAGACACTGTCAGTGCTGCTGAGCAGTAAAAGGTTTGAATACTGACCTGGTGGTCAATGCCAAGCAACAGGCAGGTGTGAAATCATTGTCAGAGGTGTTGCATCAGGCTGAAATAGCTGAAAACTCAAAGAAAAATGTGGGCAGTTGTTTTATTCATTTTTGGGTTTTAGATTTATTCAGCATTATCTCTCAATACCAATTTTGATCTGACTCTGAAGCCTGCCATGACTCATGGTCATTTTTGAAGCTATTTTCAACAATGTGTTGTAAAATTCTTCCTCAGAGGGAGTCAACCAGGGCAGATTCAGCTGTTTGATTTATATCAAAGCAATGTCTGTACTGGAAGAATAGTTTCTCTCATTCATGATTTATTTACGAACTAGCTGTGGTCCAGGGCAGGCATCAGATTTTTCCTGATAACTGTACACGAGACTCGATCTTGCTTTTGATTACAATTTGAATTACAAATAAATTGAATGTTCATTGTAATAATTTTTCACTCTAAATTAAAATTATCACTTGTTTTCCAGTGAAAGCTGGTCCTTGTGTATACTTTTAAATGTCTTAATTGCATCAATAGTTGGGTGACTATTATAATTTAACTTAAAATGTCAAGTAAAAGTTCCCCGAAGTGATGTTTGATCAACATTTTACCTCTGTAGTGTCACAGTGTCTCTTTCATGCTTTCAGTAATCCATCTTCGTATTTCCAAGCTCTCTTATGATTACTGACCTGATTTGACTTTTCACGCCCCCTTTCTCTTGTCTTTTCTTTTACTTTTCTTTACCTCAATGACAACACACACCATTTCCCCCCTATATTTTGTGTGTTTTTAAAGGTACTGGCGGGGATGAATGTGCATCCGGCTGAGTTTGATGGCCTCAAGCAGGAGTACAACGTCAAAGGCTACCCGACCTTCTGCTACTTTGAGTGAGTTGAGTTCTCTCATCCATCTCACTTAAGGCTCATCCCTCACTTCCAAGGTTCAGAACTTCAGAGCAGGGCCACTTCAAACACAAAGTGCAGTCCAGGACTCTTTAACACCAGCAGACTTGATGGTGGCAAACTGACAAGACTCAGGTGGAGAACTTGCATCTTCCAGGTGTAAAGGAGAAAGTTTCTGAGAAGCTTTGGGGTCCTCTGGAATTCCCTTTGAAAAAAGTAAACTCACATGTGGGAGTTGGGGATGTTGGAAGTAACTGAGTGCTTGTGCCACTTTGCTATGAAGTAGAGCTGGAGTGATTGGTTTATTTATGGATTAATTAATGTACTTTTTTTTTCAATTGTTTTGATAATTTTGATAGTTGTTTTAAGTTTTCTTGTGTGAAATTCCAATGGAGTATTTTAGGGTTTTGCAGATTTGTCTGAACAAAATATGCAAATCTGATCAGCTGGTTTGATTAAGCTTTTTTTTTTTTTTTTTTTTTACCAAGGGATGCAAATATAGTAAATTTGGTGTTTCAACTCGAAAACCCATTGTTAAAACATTGCAAGGGCTGTTTTAGTCCTCAGTTATTTGTCAGGTTTAATTATAATTTTGGAAAGCCAGTTGTCATGGTTGATCTATGATTTTTTGCACCAAAATGCTTCAGTGGTTTTATGACGGTATGAACTGAAACAGGCTTTTAAAGCTCTAGAAAGTAATTGCGGTAGGATTGATTTTTTTGTTTGTTTTTTTCCCAACATTAGGAATGTTCATTGCTCGTATCTGATTGGCTAAGAAAAGTGCCTTGCCAGACAGCAAGACATTCCATTGAGCCAAAACTTTTGCCAAGTTAAACTTTTTTGTATTTGTTTACCCGAGCCTTCTGTTTCAGGAACCACACTGAGCCAACGCAGCTGCCCCATTCAAAAGATTGGAGGGGCTGCATTTTTTCACGCAGCGCTGTTGTCTGCCCGCAGACTCAGAACAAGCCAGCGTTTTTAATTATTAATACGCCAGACTAAGTAAAGGCTTTTAATATACCGTGCAAAATATTTTTTCATCTTCAAGAACACCTTAAGGCCACATGTGACATTGATTTAGCGCTTGGTTTCTGCATTTCTTTTCAGTGTGCAGGAGAAATATATGCTGTTATTAATCTGATAGTTTTGTTTGCTGCTCAGGCCTTGTGTCTAAATATGCAAACACTCACATATACATAAAATCAAAGCTCGTAGGCACTTAAACAGTAGGGGCTGAGAGTGTGACTGATCGTGTTTGTTAATGCAGACCCCCCAGTCAGAGCATCCCTGCACCATCTTCATATTTACACTGTTGTTAACTGTGTGCTGGTGCTTTGTAGCCCCGGCTCTGTTCTCTGCTTCTTATTCCTCCTGCACCAGCTTTATCATCCCCGTTTCCACATTAAACACTCTCTCATTCCAGTCTGGCCTTTTAATTAGAACGGGACTGATTAAGTGCCTCTGTGGTTAGTCGGTGAGTGTGTGCGTTTGCCCTCTCCCCTCTTGTGTGTGTGTGAGTGCGTTGGCGTGTGCAAGTGGACGCACACGCCCACGCACTCATGTGTAGCTGAGCCGGAGCCCGTCCGTTAGCTGGGAGTGCATTAGTGTCAGCGCAGGGCTAGCTAACGACCCTCCGAGCCCATCGGCTTCAGTAATGAGCCCCTCACTGATAAACAGCAGCTAATCACTGCAGGGTAAATCGGAATCAACACCACTGGAGTTATCTCGCCGCTGCACCCGCTGTAACACCAAGTGTTCAAGGTCTTTTACCTTTTCAGTCGTGCAGATTAAGGAAGCCTACGACCCAATACAGCAGCACACCTCAACTTTCCATCAGTTAAATAAACATTGAAAGCGAAAATATTTCAGCTTCTCTGTCCTTGCTATGTCCTTTTACAGAGGAAAACACCCAAGACTGTCATACCGATCATATTAAAATGACATTTCCTTAACTTGATTTTTACAGGGTTTCACTGTATTTTAAAGCAGCAGAGATAAAGTAAGCGAATATAGAGTTGGTCATAAATCTCGCTGATTGAATTCCAAGCAGCTACTCTCCGACACAGTAGTCAGTTCTCTTAAAATGCAAGTTTTAAGCTCCAAATCCTGTGTGTGAAATCGTGTATCACCTTTAATAGTGTCCGCTCTCGGGAGCTGAAGCTGCGGTCGTCACCACCCTCTGTGTTTGCAGAATCTCACTGCCCAGAGCCAGTTACTATTGACACTGATCCTTCAGCCCTGGGCTGAGCTGCCGCCTCCCAGCCTTCATTTAGTCACAGAGAATAGCAGGGTAGATAAAGTTATTCCTATGAAGAAAATCTGCTTAAGTTTTGAATCTTTTCAGACTGGAGCTGAGAAGATGTTTTCAGCTCATTTCAAATGCATTACGACGGGTCACTTGCGGTTCTGATATGCACTTCTAAGCTAACATTCAAAATACAAGACAGAGTAGAAAGTATCAATCCTTGCTGAAATAAGTGTTGAAGCCTTTTGCCTGTCCTTTTTTGAATCTGAACTGTTTTGTTCTGACCCATTTCTTTGTCTTCAGTTGGTTTATATTACATTCACATTGTCTGTGTTTACAACTTTTTGTCTCGTATTTTTGATTTTGATTCAAATATCATTACTTTAGTTTTTGTTTGAAATTAGTCCTTAGCATCTAGAATTAAAAAGTGAAGGTGTCACTTAATCTATTGATTTAAATAACTACTGTAAATAGTTTCTAGATTCATTTTGACCCAATCCTATTTTGTGAAGGTAATAAAACAGACTCACTCATAAGCATATGATAGATTTTTGATGGCACCTTCTCTTCAAATACAAAAATGTGTTAAAATATAGCAAGGAGAGTAAAGTTTTACAAAAAAATGTTGTTTTATATTGAATGATGGAAGTTGGCTGTGGTTTTTTAAACTTTCTGAACATAAACCAAGTTGTAAGCATGTCGATATGCTGACTGATGGCTTCAAAATAATCTTCTTGTGTCTTTTAGGAAGGGGAAGTTCCTGCACCACTATGAGAACTACGGAGCCACAGCCAAGGACATCGCAGACTGGATGAAAAAGTGAGTATGGTCTTAATCATTTTAACCACTGAAGATGCAGTTAGACTTCAAAATGTTTATGTTATGTAGGTTATGGCAAGAACAGAGCTTCCCCAGTCCACTCTGCCTTCAGTAAACCATTTCAGCTCCTCACCATAAATGTCTGCCATCACCTTTTCCTTCTGCTGCGGTCTTCATCACACCTTTTGTTGTCCCTCGTCACCCTGACTCACCTTGCCACGGTGTCATCAATCTACACCTGCTCTGTTCTTGTCTCATTTTTCTTTCTCACCTTGCCTCACGCTCTTTGCCCGTAACCCCATGTCTCCCACCATGACTTGGCTCTCCTGCCTCGTTTTTCCCTCCGTCTCCCTTTTCCGTTTGTGTTAAGGGCCCGGCTGGAAAGCCATGGCTGTCCACAAGGTTGCAAACAGAG
Organism: Hypoplectrus providencianus; assembly: GCA_028566105.1. Taxonomy (NCBI): domain Eukaryota; kingdom Metazoa; phylum Chordata; class Actinopteri; order Perciformes; family Serranidae; genus Hypoplectrus; species Hypoplectrus providencianus. The sequence continues at coordinate 22,130,898 of JAOWBC010000002.1, read as the reverse complement.
GGCACAGAGCAGGGCTTTCACAGCTATCACAGGAAACAGAGCGAGACAGGCAGAGGATGTATTCTAGCTACACTCTCTTCCACCCAGAGGCATAACAACCCCCTTCTTTGTCCTATGCCTTTACTTCTCTGCGTATATAAAGCACAGCAGAATAATTTAGAAATGGTTGCCAGGCCAACAATCAAATTAACAGAATGGTTGCCATGTTTTCAATATAGGGATAATTCTGAGTATAATTATACACATATTTCAGTAACAAAAGGTAACAATCAAACATGCATTATGTCTTTTTTCTCCCCCTCTTTCTTGCACAAAACAGCAGTAATTTCTTTTGGATGGCCTGACCTTCATTGCACATAAATATATTCCATATGGTTAAAATGACAAATGAGAAGACTGGCCTCCTGCAAACTTCATCACATCTGTGATCCGTTTGTCGTTTCAGAGCCTTTATTCAGCTGAAGATGCTGGAGATCAGGAAAAGCTGAAAAGAGTTTTTGCAACAAAAAAAAAACTGTGTTGAAAGGTTTTTGGGGAAGGTCTAATTTGCTGCGTTCATATTTTGAGGCGTTGTGTCCTTTTTGCTCTTTTTGTAGCACACCCTGCCTCAGATTTTTTATCTCCTCTCCCCCGTTTATCACCCCTACATTGCCTGCCAAGTTTTGATGAAGTTTCTCTTATGCTCATATTCAGCTGTGTCAGTTTCTTTTTTTTCACTTTATTCCCCTCTCAGTTTCACTTGTTTCACCCTCTTTCACCAGATTAAATCATTACCCTTTGCCCTTTACACTGACAGGACATTTTATACCCAAGGCAAAGAATTGCTTCTGTCTTTTTGCCAAAAGGAGCAAGAGAGGTCAGAAAAGTTATTCTGGAGCCAGAAGTCGTGATGTTCCTTGCTTTTGAATGTTCCACATCAAAACATCTTACTTTATAGCAATCTCACCTTACATACTGAAGAGTAGTTTTAAGGGAGTAAGTGGACGCAGAAGTAAAGTAAGAGTGAGTATCCTTGGTGATCATATCAGTCCTCTGCAGCAGTGTTGCACCAATAATGGGCTCGAGCACCGCTGGTATGTCTAAAGGCAGCACAGGACAGAACTGTACCTAATGTTGCGGAAGAGCACCCAAAGATGTCATCTGATAATGCCTAAGTGTAGCTCCAGTCCCTGATAAACTCTGATCCTGAGCCTTTTATATATCAGAGAGATGTAAATTGGACAGATGACATTCTGGATAAAAGATAAGTGTCTGGAGGGGATGTAGCACCCCAGTTGCACAATTTTAGGGTTTTTTAAAGTTATCTAGCCTCACGCGGCTTCAGTATGTTGGCTCAGGCCAGAGTTTGTGATGATGATGAGAAAAGATTGCGGAAGAGGAATGTGTGTCTGTTTGTCTTTTTTTAATGACTTTCGTGCACTTGTTTATATCTGTGTCCACTCGTTCCTGGCATTGGAGCTCAGTGCTCTGTCATAAAGGCGTGGTTGCTTCGGTCCAGATGTGTGTGTTTGTGTGTGTTTTCTATATGTGTGTGTGTTTGTGTGACATTGGGTGGAGAGTGGGCTACAGCTGTGTCTGATTTCTGCTCCATACAGACTACACGCCAGCTGGAATTATGACTGTTCTCCAAAACGTCCCTTACCTCTGTTGCCTTTGCCGTCTCTGCTTCCTGTTTCAGCCCTCAGCCCCCACAGCCAAAGACCCCTGAGGTGCCGTGGTCAGAGTCGGACTCTGCCGTCTTCCACCTGACCGATGAGTCCTTTGACAGCTTCCTGGAGGAACATCCTGCAGCCCTGGTCATGTTTTACGCCCCCTGTGAGTAAGAAAGTTAAAAAGCAAGCTTAAACAAGAGCATGGGACTGCCAATGATTATTTTCACAATGAATCAGTTATTTGATCCGTAGAATGTTAAAAAATAATGACAATGAAAGTCACAAATACTCAGCCAACAGCCAGAAACCAAAACATTAAAAAGTAGCACAATCTTGAATTTTAAAAAACTGTAACTTGCAATGTTTGAAGAAAAACATAAATCATTATTTGATTATCAAACCATTAGCTTTCCATCCTGTCACATTTAAAGGCCAAATCCAACATAAAATGACTCCATCTATTGAGGTCTTTCAACATACCTACTATTCTGTGGCACTCCCACCAACCCACTCAATCTTTTTAATAAAAACAGCTAAACTCTGTCTTCAGCTATTTTTATTTGAGATTGACTAATATGTTTTTATTGGACTGATATGGATAAAAAGTAACTGAGTCCACACATGGCTTTGAAATTATATTGTTATTAATCGATGGTTTCCGATCAACTATAGACCTGTTGCTTAAGTTTCTCCTGTCTCAAGATTGCCCTAAGCAGACCAGACTGGCCTTTAATACCTGGTGGTAAGGTGGATGTCCACTTCACTTCTTCCTAACTGAGTAGAAGTAATCCTAGAGATCTATCCAGGACTGATGCTTTGGAAGTTTCCTTTGACTATGAAACTGATTTTCATTGCGTGAACTGGATTTTCTAGCAGTGATAAACAAATAGCTGACCAGTGTTTTTGCCACTTCATCATGTTGGACATCTGACACAGCGCCCCTTGCTCACTGGAGCAGCTCCAGTTTGTGTTTGTCCTCGGCTGCCTGCAGCATGGCAGCCTTCAGTGTTGATTGGCTATTACTTGTGACATTTAGCCAATTGGATAGCGCCGAGGGCGGATCATAAAGCAAGGCTCCAGAGTGGTCACAGAGGCCTGCTATCGGTTTAAATAAAATCATCAAACCAATAATTGTAAAAAAGTGCTGAATATCTTGGCGTTTAATCAGCCAGGTCAACAATCATTCGACCCCTAATTGTTATTCAGACAGGAGTCAATATTGGATTTGTTGTGGAAATATTACAAAATTGTTGCTCTGCAGTATGTATTTACAACAGCAGGACGGTGTACTTATTCATCATACTGAAGAAACATTTCACCAAGTAGTGAGTTGTTTTAAGAGTTTTTGGACAACAATTGAAGTCTTTGCCAAAGAGGAATAAGACATATCTGTTTCTGGATACACTGACAACACTTTTTTTAGGATCAATTCTTCGGTAGCTTTGGTCTTTTCATTGAATTTATTGACAGTAAAAAGTGTTGCTGGTTCTTTCATAACTCTCCTTCTTCCTTGTGAAAAAACAGAGATTCAGAAAAACAGAGTTTCAGTGGTAAAATATGTTCAGCAGCGTGTCAGAGCTTCACATTCCTTCCTGCTGTGCAAAACATTGTCTTGCAGATTCTCTCGGGCAGAACCGTTATTCAGTCGCACAAATAACATCACTGTTTGACCGTCATCCATACTTTTTAACGTTCGGGGCTGGAAATGCAAAAACAAACCCAAAGGCAAGCTGGCTGCAGCAACTTTAGCTCTCTGTATCACACTTAGGCTCATCCTCAGAGCTGAGTTCTTCACTGTTGCCATATGGTTCACATAAGCCTCCTTGTCATTCTTATTCACGAACCATACTGCTGTTGTTACACAGGACTTTGTAAATATGCCAGATTCTGTCAGTGGGTTAGTTTTTTTTTTCCCACATCCAGATTGCTTTGCTGTGATCCAGCCACCCTGCATGTGAGGAGGCTGTCCAAAGGAGATTCAGCATGTTGATAAATGTGATCCATAGCTGCAAAATCATGCAAATATATTCACCCTATTAAGAAATGGATTTGGAGACCAGCAACTATACAACACAATGTAAAAACTGTGTCGTAGTGCATTTTGGACCTTTGTTTCTTTCAAATAACACCTTAACCCTGACTACATCAGCTCCACCTCCTGTCCATCACCTCCTCATCCTGTCTCCCCTCTCTACCTGCACAGACTGCTCCCTTCCCCTCTGCGCTCATCTCAGTCTCCTCGCTATAAAAACTCATAAATAAATAAAGAGACAGTCCTTTTTTCCCTAGCTTTCACCATGATGATGAGTCATTGTTTTCAAAATTTCATCACATACTTAGCTGCAGAGTTTTCATACCTCCAGGTTGCTGGGAGCAGTGCACTCCACCCAGAGGGCAAACACACTCTCCAGCTGCTGAAGTGATGAAAAGACGTTCTACCTCTCACAAACTGCAGTGGGATCCGCGACAACCACCATCACATTATTCACTGCCTGAAACCCAACACGTTGCGCTAATATTTAAACTAACATCTGGCAGCTAGCAAGAAATTATATCATAATGTGAGTTTTCTGTAAATATGCTCCGAGAGCCAAGTGACGTAATCTCATTTATCAGGTCAGTCTGTTTGGGATGTAAAAAACAACCGTTACGCACGATGTTGTGATGTCAGTCAAGAAGTAGCTACAGTGTGTTTCCAACTGCGTGGATCATTTTTACACATTAAATGTGAATACACAACATCTGTTTGTGTATGTGTAGAGTTTTTAAAATGTACCTTTGATGGACCCCTGCTCGTGTTGAACTCAAAGAGATGAAACCAGTATTGATCTTCTCCAACATTTTTCAAAATGTGTTGCCAATACTTGGCAGTTGATCAGAGGTTGTTTGGCAGCATCATCTTCCCTTCTGAGTCATGTAGGTGGGTCAGGTGTGTGTAAATCTTTGTGCATATTTCACAGCTGTTCAGCTGAGTTCTGATGATTTAACGTGGAATGCATGAAATGAGCAAAAAATTTGCATGATCCACAATCCCCCGACTCATTTAAATAAAGATGTTGATATAATATAGATGGATAAAGTCATACTGTATATATGGTACTGTAGCTTAATGCAACATACCACATATTATTTGCATCTATGACCCCAATTAACACATTTCAAGCAGTCCTTACCTAATAGCCATTAGATCAAGTTGATTTAAAGTAAATTTTTTCATCTTAATGTTAATGTTAATCATCTTCATCCCAAATGTGCTGTAAAAATGTTAAACGTCTGTTTGAACAGTGCAGGAAGCAGACTCGTCCTCCCCGTCCTTCTGTGGTGTCATAAGCTTCACAGACGCCTGTCCTGCACTTGACTCACCCTGCGGACAGCAGCCAGTCACCCACACACTCAAATCAAGGGCAGTCAGCTAAAACAAACTGCATCACATCCTTTCAGCTCGCACACACACACACACACACACACATATCTGCACGCTGGTGACACGTATCAAACACATATTTCACACCATGACACAAACATTTATTGCACACAATTACACCGCCTATCTCTCTCTGTCTCTCACACACATACACACACTCTGATGCCCAGCCTTGCTGCTTCAATGCAGTTTTCCTAATGGCCCTGCTGTCAGAGTGAGATTAATGGTCTACCAACCACCACCATCAGCTTGCATTTCTGTCCACCTCTCAGCGCGGCCTTTCTCACCATCCTCTGAGCAGCACTCAGCGGGTGTTGTTTGCGTGCAGCTCCTTACAGCGGCAAAAACCTCCAACTGAACGTTCTGTTTCCCATTGTGAGCCTGATTATGCTCCGGACCAAAACAAAAGTCCCCACTCTGCCAGTGTTGTTTGAAGAAAGCAGAACAAAATATTGAATACAGAACATTGTTCCAGCAGATAATGATGGCTGTAAATGACAGTGTTTGATCGCTAAATGTTTGTGTTTGCACTGCAGCTGGTGCATCAGATAGATATTACGTCTGAATTTAATATCCATCCCGACTAGCCACTTAGCAAGTAGCCACAGGCTCTGCTTACCACAGAGGCCGACCCTACAACACCCTAACATCTAACATTTGCTGAGGAAACACTCCAGCCTTTTTCTGTTTCAGCGTGCATCAGTTTCTATTACAGCTACACTGGTACACGGCCAGTTTGCTGGCTCTCTTGACTCTGAGCTCTTCTCCCCTAAACTCTGAATCAGCAATATTTCAGCGTGTTTCTGTAACACACATATACACACACACACACACACACACACACTGACCGAGCCCCTCATGCACCACTTGTTCTGAATGCGGAACAGAGCTGATGCAGAGCGCAGGACGGACATTTGGTTTCCCTCTTACTCATCAGTTTGAAGGGTCAGACAAAGTCTTTTAGTCACTCTGTTTTGCCGGTAAGCCTCAACACAATCTGATGATCACACACTACAGTGACTCAGTTGAAAGAGAAGCAGCTTTTTTTTTCCCACAAGGCATATCGCGCTTGATTTATAGCCTGTGCCAGCTCTGCATTGTATATTGAAGAAAGGAATTCCTGAGCTGTTTTGACAAGGGCAATTTAGCAGGTTTGGAAATGCACCAAGAAGTGCACCAAGTTTGTTTCATGCATCTGTGCACAACAGTGCTACGAGCACATAAAACACACGGCTCGTCCCTGATCAAACAGCATATTCATTACATCTTAAGAAGAAACATCTTGTACATTGTGTGAGACAAATATTGTGTTAACTCGTTTTAGATCCAAAAATAAAATGTTTGCCAGGTTTTCCCGTAGCTCATGCAATATTAAACACACCTCCACTCCTAACAGGGAATTTATTCATTACGCTCAGAGCTCGAACAGATTGGTTGGAATAGGAAACCATTACATACACACACACACACACACACACACACACACACACACACACATGCAACAGTACAGTTATACAGAGCAAAAACACCGGTAACGCTGTCCTGCTTCTTAATTAAAGGACACAGAGGGGCTATATCTTGCTCATGGTGAAGTTATGTGATGTAATGGAAATCTTTTTCTATATGTTTTTTGGCTCCAGTTGAGAAAGCCACAGCCATGAATAAAGCTGTGGGATAGTTTATTTTATCATTAAGTGTCTGTCAGTAGAATTAGACCGATACTTTTTGAA
>JAOWBC010000002.1:22095773-22108669 GCA_028566105.1 Hypoplectrus providencianus | reverse complement strand
CACACACACACACACACACACACACACACACACACACACACACACTAAAACTCTTAGCTGTGTGTCTGGCAATACTCGAAGCTCTGATTTATCATCTCTGAGTGTCACACACCTTTAAAAAGCTTTAAGTTGCTGTGTTTTAATTTTATAGTTGCATTGAGATGCTCACTGTTAACTGCACGTTGTTCCAATAGCACTCAGGCAATATTCCTCTCTCATTTGTTTGGAATTTTTCAAAATCATTTTCAGATGGTGTGTAACAGTGACGTGTCCTCAGCAACTTAGTCATCCTTTTTTCTGAGGCAATACTTTGTAACATTTCTCGATAACATTTAGCATCAACAGATGATGAGTATTGCCCTTCAGCTGCAGCTTCAGGAACCCGTCCGAGCCTTTGTTAATTCCTCAGATACATTAATAAATCATCAGCAATAAAATGACAGTGTCCTGGGCAATGGTAAAGTATTTAGTGACAGCACAGGGAGAAATAAAAGCTATAACTGTGTCTGTCGTTATAATTGCAGTATGGATTTATCATATGATACATGGAAATGACCATTGTGCAGAAATAAAAAAAAATCTGCTCTGTTCTGATTGAGGATATTTTTACATTTCTTTCCACATTGATATGTAAATGTTCGCACTCATTAAAAGTTCAAAGTTAATTGCTGTTTGAAAGGATTAACTTGCATTATTAACTTATAATTATATCAGTGGCATTAATAGGACCTACAGTCACATTAATATCTAATAATATGCAGGACATTATATTGTACTTACAAACAGGTCTAGTTGTAAAATTAAGTGTAAAGAAAATGTTTTACTGCGGGAGTCATCCCAAGGGATAAATAAAGTTAAGTCTAAGTCTAATATAAGCTTTAATGGAGCAAATTTGGAATTGTCCATCAAGTAACAAAGACCATAGCAGTTAATGGAATCAGATATCGACTTTGTATTTTAAGATTTAGGATTTTCAGGAACATCAGAAATGTTTTTTCGACATCCAGTATCCAGTGGCCACGCTAGCTTTGGGCACTTTGGCACCGCTCCACCAGCTGTTATGTTTGGATCGGTATGATGAAACCTCCACAAGCTGCCGAACCAGGGGACGCTCATATGTGTGGAGGTTATATAAATGCTGGAGTTTAAGATCTCTTTCCTCTCACTGTCCCTCCAGTGGCCAGTGGAGGTGTGAAGCTGTGTTTGAACAAGAGTCTGAGAACTGGGCTTGTGTTTACTTGGCAATCCTCTCTATTTATAAAGCCGGGCCCCAGTGAATTATACCGGGCCGGTGTTGATCACAGTCTATTAGCTGCCCTCGCCTCATTTACCAAAGACAAACACAAGCTTAGCTGCGGCTTTGAAGACGCAAACAATTAAAACTCCACATTCTGTGCTGTATGACGGCAGGGGAGCTGTGTGCAGGGTTTGTTTTCAACTGTTTGTGTTCTCACCAAATTCTAATCAATAGCAACATTAGAGGCAGACATTGGCTGCTTGTTTCCAAAAGCTCTGCGTCTCCACTGTAAGAGGATTTTTGAATTTTTAAGGGATTTGCCGAACATGACCTGCCTTGATGCTGCTGCAGCACCTGTAAAGTTAATGTACTGAACAGAAATATACTGACCATGACCGTGGTGCTAATGGCATTTATTTTCTGTCCTTCATCCAAACCTTAATCAAAGCCATGTACTGTTAAGCATTTAGCAATGAGTCTTAACCTGTTTTCCATTATATTTTTACATCATAAATACTAATGCCAAAGAAATTAGGAGGTTGTGTTAAATATTAAAATAGATCTCTGTTTTTATCATTTTAATTCATCACACCTTGGCTCTTATTTTCATGGTCGTCATCATTCTTTTTCATGGCATTAATCTTTCTTATCAAAAATAATATAATATACCTAATAACTGAGATCAGGGAACATGGCAGCATTGTTAAAAACAAGTCAGACAGTTCCAGAAACACTACATACCGCTGCTGTGCAATGAGCGATTATTACAGACGTTTCAAGTGGGCTCACCTTGTTTTTACCTCCAAATACAGTAATTAGGATATTCCGGCTCAACTGTCGGCTTGTTTACAACCTGTCTGACTGTCGGAACAATCAGGCTTCTTGCCTCATCTCACTTTGTTATTGCAATTGCTTTGATTTCAGAAATTGCTTTGATGAGTGCAATCCTATCACAGCCAATGCAAATGATAGTCAGGGCTATGAAAATAAGCCCTGAGTCTTAATAAAAAAGTGAGAATTATCCACCCCAACATCCCATTCCTGCAGGAGTTGCATCACATTGCAGACAATGACGCTTCCCATTTCATCAGGTTTTTAAAGTTAATTTGAAGTTGGTAAAACAAATCCAGTTGTTGAATTATACTGAACAAAATCCAGCATTAAGATACATAACATCACAACTCTCCTGTTACAACACACATAATAAATAGGTCTTTAGGTAAACTGTGTACAGATCATAATATAATTAAAAAAAATTCTTTACAAATATGAGAATATTGTCTAATAAGATTCTAGGGATTCATTAATTATACATTTTTTTCTTTGTGCAGAAAAAATGTTTTATCTGTTAAAAGTAGTGTTGAGTTGGTTGCCTCAGTCACCCTGCTGTGTTAATTCACTGCATCCCTGTGTTTTAATTAGGGGCTATGGGGCCTGTATGGCAGCTTCAATATGTGTTGTAATAGAAATGATTAAAAAGTCATAAGAGAGAGTGTAATTTAGTACTTCTTCTTTCAAAGCTGCATTGTCTCTCCTTCTGATTAAACTATCCTGTGATTTACTCTTGTACCAGTCTTGCAGACCAGCTCAGAGACGTCCAGCTTTGCATTGTTAGCATAACAACTTTAGGGCTCTCCATTGGCTCTCTTGGCAAACTGAGTCAAGCCATGCCTTGCGGATTTGTGACCCGCCTCCGACTTTATTGCGAGGACATCTATGTGCCTGGTAACCCGTGACAACCCCGCTTCTCCCTGCAGAGCAGAAAGAAAAGCATTTTTAAAAGTCTCTGTATTTCAGTATTTTCTCACTGAATAATTGGTTTGAAGTCACTCTTATTTTACTGTTTTTTTATGTTTTATTTGTGTTAACTTGCTGTAAAAAACCCAGCATTCCTGATTTTGATGTTTCGTAACACTCTCCAAATCAGCTTTGTTGGTTGCTGTTGTTCTCTATGAAAAAAGTCTCCATGTACCGCAGGGAGGAGTATAATCAGGACCAGCCTCAGCGAGATATTAGACACCAGGAGGACTTTTCCTGTGTAGAGTTTATAGGAAATGAAACATGTCTCAGTGCAGTTCTTTTGACTACTACTCAGTTAAAGACACCTTCAAGCGAGCCCTGCTGTTACTGACTTGCACGCTGAGTCAAACCAGAACCGGCACGTGTACGGGAAAGGGTTTTTGTTTTGAGAAGAGAACTCGTGCTGAGTTTATCAGAACAGTTTGATTACTGTGTGACGCTGGTGGCTTCATCAAGCCAACTGGCGGCTCCTCAGAGATGTAGCTGCTGAATCGATGAAATGATGTGGGGGTCCTCTGTCACTTGGGGATGGATCGATAACGGAATTGGCTGCAGACCTTTGAAGAAGAACGACTCTACGGCTTCATTTTCTTCTGTCAATTTACAGCATCTCTGATGGATTACACACAGGGATGAGCAGTCGGATGGAGTCGTTGGTTACATTATGCCCCTCGTGTCAGCCGCTGTGCAAAGTACTCTGTGTATCTCAGAGTAAGTCAGAGGCGGGCCAATAGAAAAAGAATTTAACTGAGGAAAGTTTCAGAAGTACACAGAGAATAGGATGATTTTAGGTGCTGTTGTCAGCTAAATTTCTGTTGACTATTTCACTTTTTTAAAGGTGAAACACCTCAGTCCTGCTGAATATAAACAGCTTACAGCAAGTCTGTGAAATTCCCTTGAGAGAGCGCATTGAGGCCCAGTTTAAGACATCTGATTAACAGACCATAGAAGAAGAATATCCCTTTTTACGCTCTGTCTTCCCCAATGATGTGCAGAAGTCTCTGTTTCTTCCCTTGTGTTCACTGATGTCGATGCTGCTGCAGCAGACCAAGTCAACACTCAGTAACCGTGTGCTCATCTCACAGTAGGCCCAGTCTCATGCAGAATCTCAATATTTGAGTATTTTTATTTGCATGAGGGAAAGAAAAACAAGAGGCTCTTGTATTTGGTAATTAGAACAAGAAGTTTGGAGCTTCGCCTCACGGTTCGACGCGCAGAGAAAAGTGTCTGATAAGTTTTCCTTCCGCAGCAGATCTGTCATTTCCACATTCAGCTCGAGCAGTCAGATGAACGAGGAGCGATTATTTGATGGTGACAAGTTCAATGTGCAGCGCTCAGCACCCTGCGAGAGGGTGACATTTCAGCTGTCCAAAAGGACACGCTGAGTGCGCCATGTATCAGTGAGGCGGCATTTACGCCTCATTGGGGCAGCTTGTCACTAATCGATGCAACAGCCTCGGAACATAAATCTCCCTTGTTGTTTTTATGTAGCAGTGATTGTTGTGGGATTTTTTCCCCACCATCCACTCCAAATGGTTTTACTGAACAGCAGTGCGTCAGTCATTTTCTGTAACCTAGAGAGAGAACCTTTGGCCTAAATCCAGATCAGGAGAAAGTGTCCAGCCCACTTATTGCCCGAGCAGCTGAATGCATTAAAGCACTCATCATAAATGACCATTTTACAGTTGATAAATATTGAGTCCTCTATTACATTTTGTTGTAGTATCCTGGGTGTACATTTCTGCAGTATTGATTTACAATTATAATAAAGTTTATTTGTTTGGAAAATATAGCGAGTGCTTAAGAGACACCAAAACAATAACTCATTGAACTGAAACAATAAAAATGCCGACTGTGAATTAAAATAATTGTAACGGAACAATAAAACAGGGAGATGAAATGGAAAATGATCCAAATCCTTTAATAAACCTGCTTTCAGAAGGTTGTAGCAGGAGACTGATGATGCAGATTTCACTAGGTTTAATATCCACAAGCAGGACAAATTAGTACCTGCATTAAACTTTATTACGGCTCACAACGCTTTTATTATCAGAGAACATGACCACGGCCTTGCTCAACAAATGAAAACGCACACAACTTCATCTCAATTGTAGATTAGAGAAGGTTTCAAATTCACTAATATTTAAAGGTGCAAATGTGCTCCTATGCAAACTATGTAAGATGGGAACAAAAACTGGGATTTATTCCTCTTAAACTGAGTCCAAACTTTTCCATGAATGAGGGTTTATGAGCTGCAACAGAGGCCAAAATCTGGCCTGCAACAGACTTGGCAAGGCTGGTTTTTAGCCAGTAACCAGTGGTTCAGCCTCATAAATGAACACCACTGCTCAATAACACGTCAGCCTGGTGCTTCCAGTAGTTTGTGAGATTAGCTGCAAACAGACAGACTGAAGGGCAAATACACAACTGCACTCACACACAACAACAAATTGCATAATCTCCCTGAGGATTACATCTGGCAGAGAATTTTAGAATCAATTTTTTCTTGAGAGTAGTTCAACATTGACGTCTTCAAATTTGTTTCCTTCTAGTGAACTCAAATGTTCTGAAAAGACAACATGTTAATCCCCATATGAATGCAACCTCAAGCAGCTCTGTTGAATTTGACTTTGTGTGAAATCACACTGAGGGTGATTCCTGTGTTCCTCCTCAGATTGTGTACGCCGCTGTGGATTGTACGAAAGGACAGAACCATGAACTCTGTAAGCAGGAAGGAGTGGAAGGCTACCCAACGTTCAATCACTACAACTATGGGAAGTTTGTGGAAAAATACAATGGAGATCGTGGGGTAAGTGATGCCATATAAAAACTGTATAACACTGAATGGGTAAAACAAAATTCAGTTTTGATAAAGCACATATCCCAGTTTTGATCAGCACAAATTTGCTGGATGAGTTTCACACAATCAAACCGGGATGCTTTGGCAATCCAGTCCAGGTTTCGGATCAACACTGCCATGAGCACAGATGTGTTTCCAAATTGAATTACATAGTAGTTAGTCAGTGAAACAAAATATGATGAGAGACAATGATCCTACTGATCTCCACGCCAAAATGAAAGTGCAGCAGTGTCCAGGCAGCCAGAAACCAAAAAAATCTGTCCATCCTTAACTGCTGAAACTGAGGAATCTTAGTTTGTGCACAAACAGCAGCGTGGGTGAATGTGGAGGAGTCAGAGATGCAGACACACATCCTGGATATTGACTGAATCACATAAACGAGGATTTAAAGAAACAGAAGCTTCATATCCTGGAAAGAGAACAAGAGGAATCCAAATCTGCCATTAAAGGTGGATTCAAGTGTGCACTGTAACATCCTCACTGCTGTTTCCACTGGGACACATTCTTTACTAACAAACTGATGATTTTCATATTTTATAACTTTTCTATGTATTGTTGCATCAAAGAGGATGGATATCAACTTTCACCAAAGGTGGACAGAAATTTAAAGACTGTCGGAATTATTTATGGAAAAAAAGGGAAAGTCAAGGTCCAGGATCATGCACATAGATCAACCAGTCGTTAGTAGACAAATGGCAGCAGAGAATAATGCAGGCAGGTCTTAATATTTCAGATAAGCCTAAGCAGATTGACCTTGAACTTGGAAACAAAATTTGGATTCTGTTTACTTCTCTTATCTCCATGCTGTCAGACTGGGTTGAGATAATGTTTAATGACAGGACTCTGATCTCTGTTGTATTTAAAAAAAAAAAAAAAAAAAAAAAAGCCATTTGATGAATTGCTTGAGGCTGTGAAGTGATGACTAAAGCTCTCGCTGTCCCTCTGTCCACAGGAGGCCGGCTTCACAGGTTTCATGCGCAGCCTAAGAGGACGTGATCAGGAAAAGGTCGTGAAGAGGAAGGAGGAGCTCTGAGGGCGGCGTGCAGGGAGGAGGGGGGGGGGGAGTTGCACTGCACAGTTTGTCATTGCACTGTGACCCTTGACCCTAGCGAGGGCCCAATCAGCACTGACGTGGGAGACTTGACGACCTCAGCGAAAGGCTATTTTTTTATATCGTGGTGATCACGTTTGTAATAATACCAACAGAGTACCTGCAGTGAGACCGACCACTTGAGACTTCTTTTTTCATGGATATTCTCATGGGCAGAAAACACACTGACAAAAAAGTAATTCAGTTTTCTTTTTTTCTTTTTGTTTTTTTTTGCCCAAACACTGTGACTACATATGTGAAAGCTACACCCTATACATTATCTATGCAATACTGACCCCAGCTTAGCCCTGTGGGGGTCTGAGTAACGGATTAACTCTCATGGTGGTGGGGATCTATTGTTAAAGGTGGAGGCTGTCCGTCACTCCACGGGGGTCCTAATCCAGTCCCATCAACCCGGCTCTGTCCCAGAAAGAGACTAACTATTGACATACACCTGTTGGTTCCAATATGTTTACCTTCATGTCTCAAGTCCAGAACCATCCAGAATATTGCTGTGTTAGCCTCACACATCAGCTGGCCGCTAACTGCATTTAAAACCTAAAAACAAGCTCTTAGCTTGTGCAGTAAAATATGAATTGCTACTTTTGTAATAAATATCTGTAGCAACAAAGTCAGTAAAATCATGGCCAAAAGGTCAATATTCTGTATGGTTCCAGGCTCTCGTGATTTGTTTTGCTTTTGGAGAGGACTTTTGTTTTTTTGCTTAAAACTGTGGCCTTAAAGATATATTGAAAAAAAAAAAAAACATGCTGGAATTGCAGAAATAAACAAAAAATGAGGGGAATCAGAGGCCTGGTGCCCTTGCTATTCCCTCGGGTATATGGACCAGAGCAAGTCAAAGAAAAAAAACAAATAAGAACATGACATGCCAAATATTCTTGCGCATTATTGCCCTTGATATGTTCACGCTTTTTACATTCCCAAATATTAAAAACATTCAAAGCTGTAATGATTCAACAAGGGCAGGTCTCATTTACATACAGTAAGCATGGGAGACGCTAAAGTACGGAGGCTGAATATTGCATGATGATCACGAAATGTCCAAAATATGAACCTTTTTTCCTCCCTCTGCTGAAGTAATCATGGATTCCAGCTAATATCCGGCTCTGCTTTCACACATTGTTCAGGGAGTCGCTGGAATAATTCCAACCTCTGGTTTACACGTTGGGCATTCAGGGTTTTTGTTTTAAGGGTACCGGTATGCTCATGCTTTTCCGCCACTGAACTGAACGACACCAAGGAGCCAAAAAGACGGCACTGTCTCGATCCGTGTCTGCCTGCCATGCCTCGGCCCGGACGTGCTCGGCCAGTGCTCTCCCATGCCTTCAGTCATATTTCGAGGGATGAATCCATACTACATCCAAGGAGTAATTAAGTGCGCGAAGTCTCCAGACCCCCTCCCACTTCTGGCAGCATAACACCATGATCATTACTTCTGTGGCCACTATAAATATTTAAAGGCTTATCTGTAGCTGATCTTGTGTTTTATTATTCAAGACTTTGGTTTCTTTCATTATGAATAAGGTTCTCAGGGATAGCGAAACACAATTAAAGGGAACTAGTTTGTTTGTAATTTTGCATTCCAGCTGAATAATTTTGAGCCCTTAGGTCACCAAATTAAATATTGTTTACATTTGTATCCCAAAAGAAGAAAATCAAATCGTCCTTTTTCTGTGCTATATCATGACAACATGTGTTGAATATTGTCAGTAGACGTTACTGAACCATTTTCTTGTCAAACATTATCATTGTGATTTTTAATAGATTTATTCCAAGTGAAACAGGTTCAAATGTTCTGGCTGGCACCAAACACTTTTATTTGTGTTCAGTGTGACTATTAATATTTCATGATATGCAAGAGCGCTTTACACAGTTAGGTGTTGACATATCGCTGTATTTGGGTGTTCATCCTCCTCTCGAGGGGATCTCATTTCCCTTCGTTAGCTGTGTCCATCTGTTTTTATTTTCCAGTCTCCACGGTGATATCACACGTTTGTTGAATTATTAGAAAGAACACCTCTATTATCCCAAAGGTATCATGTTGTGTGGGAATCTGTCAGTCACACTTATGCCAAGAAGTCATTGTTTCCTTTGTTGGTTTTCTGTGTCCAGCCATACGTACAGTTTTCCCCCTTGCAGTAAGGAGTTTGCAAGATAAAAAAATAATAAAATTCAAACATTTCCAAAAGATCTTTCACCTGTTTTTATACAATGTACACAACTCTGCTCTCTTCTTGTGTTTTCCTTTAGATATTACAATTTACGTTTAGTTTTTCATTGAATATTTGTTAAGCCACCACTTTGATACAGGTCTCACACAGGATTTCTTGTAATATCTGGGGTTTGTTCAGCCCTGACAAACTGTTAATATTAATACACTTCCTTTTTAATGGCACATGGTTTACACCTGTTGCTGATGATTGCATTACACCTGCAAAACCAAAGAGAACTTACCTGCAGGTTGTGGTAAGATGGTAACACTAGAATTGTAAAATTAAAAAAAAAAAACTCTAACAAGCCTCGCTGCCAATGACCTATCCTAACCAGATCGTGACCCCAAACACTGTTAATCTAGTCTTACATCTACCCTCAGAGTCTGGTGCATAAGGCTTTACATTGTTCATCCTGCAGTTTTTTTTCCACATTGATTTCTGCTGATGATGATCCTCTGACTTTTCATTTAGTGCTACCATATGTTAAAATTTATATCCTGATACCTGCAAAACTAGTGACATTCGCTTCAGCCTACAAGTGCCTCAAAATATTACTGAAATGCAGAATTTGAGTAAATGCACTTAGTTACATTCCACCACTGAAAAAAAGTGCTAAATTCATATTTCTGAGGGTGGTATGAACAATCTGTTTTATTCCAAATAACTGCAATCACAAAACTTTGTTTAAACTCCACTTAGTAAAAACAGAGACACTGTAAACATATGAAATAAAATGGTGCTGAAGAACATATTTACAGTTATTTCAGGTTATAGCAGCTACACCAGGCTCTGCTGTTGACACGGTGGAATAAAGAGAAGCTGACCTTGTGGGGTCACAAAGCTGATAACAGTCCGGGTGAAAGCAGTTTTTGTGCCTGTTTATTTTGACATTTTTCTCAGTTCTGCATGACAGAAGGGAAACAAATGGAGCACTCAGCAGATCTGACACTGATGGCTTTATTATGAGAAATGGCTGGAAAATAGCTCAGGGCCTAAAAGAAACCTCGGCGCACAGTGACGTCAGAGAAAAACCTGTCATAACTTTACAATGATGAGCATGTTAAATATTCAAATTACTTATTTTTAAGGAGTTCAGGAGCTTTCTCCAGGCAGAGGAGTGACTTTGAGTCTTGTGCAGGTCTGCTTAGGTAAAGTGTTGTTGTTGGGATGCATGCATTGTTGAGCCACAGCAGGCTGATTAATGCCTGTGAGCTCCGGCACAAACACCCTCTCAATCCCCATTTTACTTAGCGGGCTTTCAAAGAGGTGGGGAACTTTTTTTTTTTTTTTTTCCCCACCTGCTTTGAATTGCTTCATTTCTTCTTTGTGGTTTGGGACAAACATTTTTACCTGTGCAAAATGAGCAGAAGAAATGGAGGGCACAGGGTTGTTAACACAAAGTCAAGGTCTGGTTGCATTCAAGTACCCTTAACAGGTCCATTTTCCCTTTATGGATAATTGTGTTTTGGGCTCTTGGGGATTTTATCTCTGTGACATCAATCTGCCTTCATCCCCCTGCGCGTCCTCTACCTCTCCTCTGCTTCTTTGTGTCATCATTATGGTATTTATATTACAAAATCCTACACATGACCTCTTCTATCTATGACATGCATCATTTAAAAGCAACTTCCTGTTTCTGACTTTGTTGATCTTCTCTGTGCTTATGTTTGTTCCAATCCCATATTTTTTTGCTGTTCAATATGCCAGCGCTGGGACGAATTGGTTGAGACACTAAAGGTAATGAAGTAAATAGACCTCTGAGTTTCTGCTTGGGAGAGATAAAGATTTTCTTTAGCTTGTTCCTCGCCAGGCAGTAATCAAAATGATTTGCACCCTTTGCGGAATGATCCATATGTTCAGTCTCTGTGCTGTTTAATGGAGCTGTCAGTCAGGACCGAGAGGAACAACATTCCCTTTTATGATATTGTTTATAGAAATCCGTAAATTAGAGTTTGGGAAATCCATCAGAAGTCTACCGTGAAAATGTCAAATGTTTAGGGCTTGATTGACTGGTGAAAACATCAGGGGGAAATGAACAGACCTTTAAATGAACAGCCTCCCTAACAACCACAACAATACTTGTCCCTGCAAATTGATTGCCAGCTTGATTTATGGAAATCTGTGTGGCAAATTGCAACTGACTGTTTAAGTTTTAGATTTTCTGATTGAAACAACATTTAAGATGAAGATTGAACGCTCTCTTTGTTATCTTCTGAAATTATCACTTTTATTTATTAAACAACTTCAGTTTACATGCAAACTGCTGTTAATGATACAGTCGATTACATCAGGACTTTTATTGACAGTTATTAATCATAAATTCTGTTTAAGACTCCAAATATTCCCAGCACGGCTCTATCATTCATGACATTTTGTGTGTCTAAATACTCTACAAACTCTCTAGTTTGATCTAAAAACTACAGAACATATTAATCTTTATTAAGCTCCTGTTTTTCACTCTTAAAATAACTACTGTTCAATGTCCTTAAAGCAAAAAATCAGAGACACCCAAATAGTAGAAATCACTCCACTTGAGTTTTTTAGTATTCCCTTCAATCCTCAAAGACTAATTTAAAAAGAATGAATTAAATGAGGTGCAGCAGAGGCTCGGATATACTTCCCATAATGCATTTTGTTAGGGTAAGACCCACGCTGCCTAGTTAATGTTAATGTGTTTCGAACTACATTGCAGGTTCTCTGTTAGGGGCAAGCAAGAATTATCATATTAGGACCATATGAGACTGCTTACCATATGCTTCCAAAACTGCAGACCTTCTGCTCACAGGAGTTTTAACAAAAAAAAATTGGTACCAATGCCTGCTGCTAACCACAGAAAGCACATTACAATTCAGTTTTACACTACTTCTGAAGCTTCTAACCTGGTTAAAATGGAAGAAAAAACAAAATCAGATTAATGTGAACTGTCAGTTTTCTGCATTCTGTAACATTGTGATCTAAAGTCAGGAGAAGCATTACATCAGCAGCCAGGGGATACTTTTGCATGAAGTCTGATATTTATGTGCCCTAGAGAAAGTTTTTCACTGATTTTGCTGGACATATTTACACTCCCCAAATGTTATAAAACCTTTGGATTCTTGTGATCCCTTGGCCTTCTTTTTAGCAGCACCCTGACAACAACCCAAATATAATTACCAGCGTATTGCTTGTTCTAATGTTTTTTTTTATTGCTAGGTTTGGTATCATAAACATTCAAGTCCCTGTGACTTTTATTCTTATCATTATATTGATTCTCACCAAAGACAGGTAGTCCTTAAAAAAAAAAAAAAAAAAAAGTCACATTTCATGAGTTTCCTGTGTGGATAAAATGCAAAATCCTGCAGTAGAACCATGTTTCTTTTATGCAGCTATATTTTTAGATGTGTCATGCTTATCAGGACTTGCTGAGCTTAAAAGTTGAAATGTATAATGATGACATCCTGGGAAAGAGACAATTGGAGCGGATGCATTTTAATGCTGATGTGTTTGCGCCGCTGTTTAGGCTGTGTCACCGTGAATGACGGCGCTGCCTTCCTCACACCTGACACTCTCTGCACTAAACACCTGCTGGGACCTGTGGCTATTCATCAACTTGTCAGCAGCAGCAGACATCCATCATCCACTTTCACTCTGCGTGTCTGTCTTCTCCCTCTTTTTTCACACACACACACACACACA
>JAOWBC010000002.1:22077145-22095673 GCA_028566105.1 Hypoplectrus providencianus | reverse complement strand
ACACACAAACACACAAACACACACATACACACAGAGGCCATGAGGGTATTAAGATGGTCCCTTCAGGCTGCCTCGTTGCCCAGACTCTGGGGAGATTTTGTTGGTATGTATGAAGGATGAGACCACTAACCATCCCTGTATTGTTTTTATTTCCTCTAGCCATGGTTGTGTTTTCTTCCATATTCCAACATAAAATGTATAAAAACAGGGCAAAAAAATGCTGACACCAGTGGATGGCCTATTTCAGGTCTGAGTGGAGCACTAAAGCTTGGCAGGCTCTGGGTACGCATTATTCATTTTTCATGTTATTTTAATTTTAACATTAAAAAAATCTCAGCCTCAGATGCTCGGGAGAGGGACTAATTTGTTCCTGGCTTTCAGCAGGAAAGTAGCAACTGGAGCAAGTAGAGGGAAGAGAATAAAAAGATAACCAAAAATGTAATGGAATTTAAATTATGAACCATAGAATCTATCATAAAGTTAATGAGCTCATGAATATTTACGAGCTCAGTTAAAGATAAATATACTGCAGTGGCACAATGTTTACTTTCTTTCAGCTAGATAGATTTTACTTATTTAACAGCATATTGTCTTTATTCTACCTTTGAACACCTAGCACTGTAATCCTATTTTGAGATGGTATGTGTTGTTTTATATTTTCCCGATGAACGTCTTACTTATGTTATTGCATTTTCCCCAGTACAACAAAGATCTATTTGTGCTATTTTCAATTCTAATGTCATACAATTTACAGGGGTATATAGTCAAATAAATAGATAATGAGCCATATAACATTAGTATTGTACTGTGTTGTAATGCAGATATTAATAATTATCTATATCGGCATCATAAAAATAACTAAAGTAGTGTTCACAATGAACAGCTGTTATATTTGTTCAACAGGAAAGACAACAACAACAACAGACAGTAACATTGCAAAACAGGAAACATTTAATGGAAAATAAATTTATTTGCTGACAATTTTGCCACAGTTTTTTTTTTTTTTTTTTTTAAATAGGAATACCCTCATAAATCGAATATGATGATGATGCAATATCCATAAATAAAACTTGCATCAAAATTAATAGAAAAAATAACAAAAGTAGGATAAATCATTAAAAATCTAATTAAAATACAAATGCAAACGAAGCAATGGTAAGGATATTTACTATTTTAATAAGTTTAATAGGGAATCAAAATATAATGTACTTATAAATTAAATGACAGATTCCTGATGTTTAATTACAGCAGTGCATTTTGTTTTTCTTGTTTTCTGTGACTCTGATGAAGCTGTTTTACCCACAATGCACAGCGAAACAGCCACGTAAACGTAAGGAATCATCACCGCTGCCTGGGAGCTGGGAGCTGTTAGCCGCCGCTGCTGCTCTCTGCTCAGTTTCATAGCTGCACAAAATAGATGTCCACATGATGCTTCACTCGCTTAGGTAGGTGTTAAATACCCAACTGACCACCTCATTTTCTCAGATATGTGTGTTTTCTTCAGGTTTGCCCAGAGATCTGGTTACGCAGAGTGGCTAGCTGTTAGCTTCATAGCATGCTAATAAGTAGGAAATGATATTGAACACGCTAATGTGGTTAGCTGCTAACGATGGCTTGCTAGCTAGCCTGATGTGATATCGCAAGCTGGCTCGTTTTCTGAAAACATAGCCTGGCTGTCTACCTTTTAAGAAAACGGTGCAAAGTAAGAAACTTGTAGTAAGCTATACTACCAGGTTTCCGGCTCAGTTTAATGTCAAAGGATGTAAACAAACCTACTCCTTAGCTAGGTAAGATTAGCTAAATTAGCTAGAATTAACGCCTCTTTCTTTCTCTCAGACAGTTGTTGTAATGTCTTTCTGTTTATTTAGTAAGTTTATCAATGTGATAACAGTGATCTCTGCTGTGTCTGTTTTGAAGCTTTGAAATCACACTTGTGCACCTAAGTTTAAACTGACTGTGATTGAATACCTCCAAGCTCTTCCTCTCAGCGCTTCTTTCAGCTTGGAGCTGTCCATGGTCCTAACACAACCGACCACAGAGCAACCGACCGCTTCCTGTCATAATTTCGAACTGCAGAGGTTCATTACATATTAACTTTGCCACCAAAATTGAAATTCACTGTGTCCAGCCACCCTTGCTCTCTGTAAGTCTATTGTTATTGTTGATATTGATCCCAAGAGGGAATCAATAGAGGCTCTGCAGGTGCTGCATCAGCACAAATACAGAAATGAGAACAGATAAATAGAGAAGCAAAAAAAAAATTAGAATAAATAGCACACTAGAATGAATTAAGAAAATGAAGAAAAAATATGAACTGTAAGCGCAGATACAAAAATTTGTTATGAAGAAAACCCATCTCTATTAATGCTTATTGATGTCAATACTTGCTGCTGATTGTTTTCTCCAGCAATTAATCAATTGGGTCTAAATATTCAGTATCAGTATCAGTTCATAACATTACTTGTGTCACCCCAAAATTAAAATTTGAGTGTGTATATCTACCCCAGCTCTTTGTTAATCTTTTGTCAATAAAGATAGATACAGGAAAAGCCCGTCCCGGGATCAATAAAATTGCGGAAGGAGCTGCATCAGCACAATGACAGAACTGAGTACAGAAAAAATAGAGACGTAAAAGATTAAGCATAGACACAAGAAATGTCAATAAAGTTAATAAGATCAATAACAAATTTATGTGACTGCAGATAAACTTTTCAGACAGAAAACGTATTATTATCAGATAACAGTGAGGATTAAGGACCCAAATGTAAGTACAATAAAGCAGCAAAGAGACAGGAATTAGTTCCGGCAAACAGAGAAATAAAGAATGAATGAAACGGATATAAAACTAGTGCAGACTAAGTATGGTAGCAAGAGTATGAACTAAGTAAGACATATATATATATATATATATATGTATATGTACGGATAAGATAGTATATTAAACACTTTATTCTTAAATTATTAAAAACATTGAATATATTGAATCTAACTTTTTTGAAGGATAACGAAGTAGTGAGTTTATGAACTAACCAACTTAAGGAGAAAAGGAACACACACTGATCTGCAGACGTGAAAATACCTCTTGAGAAAACAGCACCTAACATATACTCCTCCACTCCTTTTGAAGTGTTCTCCTTTGTTCTGGAAGAACTCCCTCGCCTCTCCCTTGTTCTGTGGGTGTGTTGAATGCAGGTGTCTAATAGTTTATTGCTTTTAAAGCTCCTTTACTTACAAAACACCCTGCAAGTCCCTCCTGTGCTGCTTTTAAGTGCTTTGAAAGCATATAAATGGTGTTTTTTTTTACTTTGCATAACAACAACTTGGTTTTAAGAAGCAATGGCTGATTTTGGATGGTTAGACTCACACTGACTGTGCACCGGCATCACTCAGCTCACAGCACAGCTCACTGAGCAACTGGTTTCAGAGGGATTGTGATGAAATGTCAATTAGGAAGGAAATTGAAATTGATGATTGCAAAACAGGCGAAGGAGACAGATAACACATTAATAGATAGCAGTGTGAGTAAGAGTCACTGACTTTTTAGATCTTTGGAATAAAAAGATCCTGAATATAAATATATGCTGGGGGTTTTAAAGCCGCACAGCTAATGATGCACATTCATTGCTGCAATGCTAAGATAAGCTGTTGTATATCTCATTTTGTTCCTAATATAATTAACTGAATGAATGTTTGACCATTTTTCAGAAAGCAATAAAGATAGCTTATTGCAGTTGGACAATTTTTTAATTATCCATACAGCAAAATAAACGTTACATATTTTCCACGGATCCTGCAGTCTCGGAAGACCAGAGAGTATAGAACTATGGAAATTCAGACTATAGAACAAACCTATAAAGGATGTCTTGGAGGCTAAAAAAGGGAAAATAAACAAAGCGTGAAACTAAATAAAAATCTCATGACTCCATGACAAAATTCGTCTGTTTGATATTTTTATTTTTGATGGTATGATTTATATTCAACTCCCAATCACAGAGGATGTTTTTGGTGAATAGATGACTTCACCGAAGAGAAAATTATCTAAATTGTTTCAGTTGCATTCTGTTTGTTTCAGCTCTACTCTCTCATGTCCTGACCCACTTTGATCAAATTTACAATTACTTTTATTTACATGTTTTTGGAACAAAATGCGTTAACTGTTTAAATTGAGAGCCTTGTACTGAACAGCAACATTCAGTATTCAGCCTTTTATTGCCGTGCTCTCAACAAGCTTTCTTTTCCTTTGTTATGTCTGAGTGCAGGGCTTCAGTGAGATTGCCAGAGCTGTAAGATGTCGATGGTGCTGTTTGCCTCCGTGGTTCGGGTCGGGGATGGCCTGCCTCTCTCTGCATCCACTGATTATGAGCAGGACAAAGAGCTTCAGGAGACCAAGAAGCACCTCAAGGGTCTCTCCAAGAAACTCAGCCAGTTCCCCGACCGCTGCACACTCAAGACTGGGCCGTACAATGTCAAGTAGGTCACATGGCATTTTAATTTTCCAGTGTTTAGTCATCATAAAGGGATCTTTACATTAAACATCCATAATGTTCACTATATCTGGTTATGATACCATGTAAATGAGGATAAGTGTTAGTACTTGCTAGATGATGGTACTATTTGTATGACTATGAAATCATTCACTTAGCATATTTTCAACAAAATACAGCCAAGAGATTTAACTTTAGAGATTTGACACCCATGGATGATTAAACAGTCTACTGCTGACAGGTTTTTTTTCAGCTCTTTTCTTGACCCTCTAACACAACTTTGATGGAAAAATGCTTTTTAATTTGAGTGATTTGACAGCTAAGCCCTCATTTGAGGTGTCAAACTGTTCTAAAAGCCTCGCTGGTGCTCAGGGAAATGCTTTGAAACTCTCTCAAGCACTGTTTGTTAAGAGCTAATTAGTCTTATTAAGACAGAGAACATGAACTCAAAAGAAACTCAGAATCATCAGTGAGCCAGCTTTACCCTTTAAGAACCAGAATATTCCTCTCATAATAGTCTTTTTCATCAGTGAGTACATCAAAAACAGACGACAGCTAAGGTCAGAATGAGGCAGGTGGTTGTTTATAGTCACAGGTTAATCTGTTCTGTGATATTCTGGGCGGTTTGGAAGCTGTTATTGTCTCTGTTACAAGTCTTGAAAGCAGGAAACACTTTTTGTATCAGGCTGTGAAAAAATTACTCATCAGTAAACTGAAATTGGACATTTTTGGAGCACAATCTCACTTGTATTATCACTGCAAGCCCTGTATATTTGGACTGCTAACTACTCATTTTTCTTAGGCTGCAAGTTACCAACAACAACAAAGACATTTTGGGCAATTAGTTAAGATCAAAACAAGCATTGCCTCATTTGGTGTGCACCACATTTTGGCCCATGCATTGCAGAATCTCTTGCTTTTCATTTTTGCGCCTTGCGAGTTAGCCCTAGATCCATGTATTTTGCCTGCAGGATCACTGGTTTGCTTATTTATGTGCAACAACAACACCATTAATTTCCGTCATCAACAGGGCATAAATAACTACTGACACTGCTTTGCACCTGTTTGTGGAAGTCCCAGAAATGTGATCATATCTTGATTAATAATATAGTTTGCAGCTAGAAACGGCTCATTGAATTTCACTGCTTTCTAAAGGAACTGCATCTGGAGGATTGCCAGTCTGATGAACTCAGAATAAACCCAAAACAAACCGATTTTTGCTGTAATTTAACAGCAATAAATGGATCAAAAAAGATGACAGAATAACTCCAACATGATACTGATGTGTACACACTCTGAATTTATGCTTTGTCAGATCTGTCCGCGAGGCAACAAGTAAACAACTTCTAAAACGCTTGTTTTCCGAGTGTGGTATCAATCAATCAGGGCTATGCTATGCAGGAGATTCTCCACTGAATGCACATTTCTCTTTTATTGCTCGGCTTGGCCAGACACCTTTCTGCATCAGTGAGCTACCACTGCTCTAGATCACAAGTAGGTGTCTGAGGTCCTCTGATCAGGCCCCGCTGGTGGTTTCTCCCTCCAGGCTTTATACGAAAGGAGACTGTGCCTTTTGAAGTTGTGGCTTCTAAATTTTTAAATTCATTCCCTTTGGACGCTTTGAATCTTCTGTCTTTTATTATGTGGCGGGTTGTGATGTCTGCTCTTTATGGACACTATAGAAATGAACTCCACTTCCCGTCTGTCGGCGTAATGTTTAGGACACACAAATCAACTTGACTGTGTACTAATTGTGTTTTTCAGCACCTCGACTAGATATCTGAGCTGCACATTGGCATGCTGGTAGCACATTCCCCCTCATTTTTAGATATCTTTGGTACTTATGTTTTCTTTTGTTTAGCTACATGCTAATCATCTGAACTGTTTGTTGACATTTATGTTCCACATCAATTTATATGTTGTTGCGATAACCGACGTTTCCCCCAATTGTGCCCTGAGCTGTTCAGATAATATAGAAGTCTTTGTATCTGGGGAATTTAATTTGCGCTCGGCGAATCTATTAACACTGCAGGGCCAAAAGATAAAGTGCCTGCTGAGGTGCATATGAATGTGAATGTGGAATTGTGTTTAATTAGCTGTGGATGTGTGAATTTCAGGCACGAATGTGCTGAAACCGTGTTTGTTCTCTGTTTAGAGCATCAAGCAGCAGAATCAGAAATGCCATTGTGGTGTTTTTTTTTTTTTTTTTTAATAATCTGCAGTGTATTTAGCTTGGTGTCCTAATTAGAGTTTCCCAGACTTTCTGTCAGTTGAAAAGAGCACAGTGCATGAAAAGCAATAATGTTTGTGCTTGTGTGTGTTTCAGTTTTACGAGCGCGCTGGGTGTTGGATACCTGATGGTGTGCACCGCAAACTACCCCAATGTGCTGGCCTTCTGCTTCCTGGACGAGCTCCAGAAAGAGTTTATCGTCACCTATGACACCAAACGGATTTGCAGCGCTGTGCGGCCGTACTCCTTTATTGAATTTGGTGAGTTCCATTTAGTTTTACAACAGGTTTGAGCCGACTATCACATGGTAAACCTCAAAATGTCAGATGCTCATAAATAACACGGGGATAAGATCCATCTCAAAATAATAACACAGAAAAATTAGATCATGTTCAAGCATGTTCTAATTAAATACTTAACCACTTTTCTTTTATTATGAACTGAAAACTTGGTCTTTTTGGATCATATTAGCAGTTTTTAATATTCAGTCTTAGTGAATGCATTACAAATACTGAATGGAAGAAGGTAATTTCTCCCAGGCCGAACAAAAGGTGCTCTGGTAAATGCAGGACAAGCCATCATGAAAAAAAGTTAGGTTAAGGAAAAGAACTTAAGTTTTTTTTAGTACAAGATTACTCATTGTAAACTTCTCAACCAAACCTTACAGTGTGTAAGCAGGTCTGCATGTCTGCATGCATCTCTGCCATTTTCATTCATTTTTTGTCCATTTTGTTTTATTTTTCTTGTGCAAAGAATTCTGAGAAACTGTCCATCATAAAATCCCAAAAGCCCAGTGAACATGTTTTA
The DNA here is from genome assembly GCA_028566105.1 of Hypoplectrus providencianus. NCBI lineage: Eukaryota > Metazoa > Chordata > Actinopteri > Perciformes > Serranidae > Hypoplectrus > Hypoplectrus providencianus. The sequence goes on along the minus strand of JAOWBC010000002.1, from coordinate 22,088,152 downwards.
AATGCTTATCTTGTCCAACTTCTGATCTAAAACCCAAAGATATTCAATTTTAAATGATGTAAAAACAGAGGAAAACAGCAAGGCTCACATTTAATGAGCTAAAACTAGGGAATGTCTGGCATATAAACATTATAAATGAATTATCAGAAATGATGAATCAATAATTAATACTGATGTTATTTTCTGTTGGTTTTATCACTGAGTGTTTTCAGAGATAATCAAGAGTACAAAATACAAATTTTAACAAGTACAGTCTTAAATAATCTATCTTCCTGCATTTATTAAACAAAAATTAAATGGAACACGGTTCATTCCCCCAGGCCCCATAAAATGAATCCAGGAAACGCAGGAAATGCAAACATAAATATGAAAGACAAACAAAAAAGAAGCCAGTTTCAGGAAGGATTGTATAAGAACAGTAATATTTAGTTAGATGGATTATTCCTTGTATATTTCTTAACCAAAAATTAATTTAATTGCAATTATTCATTGGTTGAACTTTTTGTGATCATTTCATGAATTTTCTAGTGCGTCAAATATGAGAAAGCCTAGAAAAATGTCCTTCATAGGCTCTCAAAAGCGCAGTGAACATGTTTTAAATGCTTGTCTTGTCCAACTAAAACCCCAAACCCAAATATATTCATTTTTAAATTATGTAAAAACATAGAAAAACAGCAAAACACACATTTAAAAAGCTTAAACCACAGAATGTCAGGCATATAAACATTATAAATGATGAATCACCCATAAAAATGATTGTTATTTTCTGTTGGTGGTGTGATTACTGATTATTTTCACAGATATTTATGACTATCAAATACTGAAATCTTGTTTTAACCCTGACAGCCAGTGTGGCTCAGACATACAAATGATCTGCGCCTGTCCCTTGTTTTGCCGCCTGTGTTATTCACCAACCTTGTTGTTGTGCTGACTTCGCTCCATCAGACACCTTCATCCAGAAAACCAAACAGCGCTACAACAGCCCGCGTTCCCTGTCCACCAAGATCAACCTGTCTGACATGCAGACGGAGATCAAGCTGCGGCCGCCCTACCAGCTCTCTCCTGAGGACCTGCGAGCTATCAATGGATTCTCAGTGCACACGCCCTCCAAATACAAAGGCATAGGTAGGACACGAGCAGCTGCCACACACACATACATGTCTCGTGCATTCATGATCCTCTGATAACTTAACACACTCATAGCCCTGGTCTTTGTGATGCAATGACACAGAAAGGTCACTGGTGATTTCCCCTCAGATCACTGAATCTGAACTGACTCTTCCACAAGCTTGTTATAATGGTTTAAGGTTCAGTGGGGTAACAAATTCCTCCCATAATGTGCATTTTTACTATTATAGTCCTGTTTTTGTACTGTGGTGCATTAGCACAAACTTCACTTACAGTATTACATAAAAGCAGTTTATCTTCCTGCGGACAGTTATCTTGCTAAATAATGTCAAGTGGGGCTGCACAATTAATCGAAATTTTATCTAGTGCAATATCCAAATCAGCAGGAGCTGGCATTTTCAGCACAATGCCAACTCCCGCTGAGGGGAATGCTCTAAAAAGGGAAAAGTTTCCATCTGAACTTACTTACTAACTTCTCGTATTGATGCTATACGGCTGAAAATATGTGGATACATGAGATTTAAACTCATATATGATTGCTGATCATGTCAATCAAATTTACAATTGGCATTTATTTTATGCCTGCACACTTGATTTAAATGTTATCGCAATATGGACTTTGTGCAATATCCAAATAGCAGGAGACAGAATATTTTAACGCAGCATTTAAGGGGTGCAGAGATTTCTCTCACTTTAACACGTTTTCTACAGACTAAAGAAAAAATATTTGTTTGGTAGAGATCCTCACAAAAACAGTGTGGTCATTGTAATGTGTTCAATGAATAAACAATACCAAAAAAGTTTATCATGATTTAAAATAATCTGGAATCATTTTCTAAATCATGCAACCGTAATATTAATGGCTCATTATTCTCACTCAAAACAAACTATCTATTTTTGAATATTAAATAAACAAAAAACCTGTTATATTACTAATGCACCATTCAATTATTTTTTTCTTTTTGCACATGAAACCTTTTTCATATTTTTTGTTTTGTTTTAATAGTTAGGTTGAAAGGAATATTTCAGGCACATTCTGAGTTTTCTCCACTATTTATTCACTGTTATTAATGTAAAGCTATTTCTGTGCAGCAACATATCATCTGGATGAATAAAGTTATGAACCTTATTACTTCTACAGTAAACTCAAAGTGTTTTATTTTTTTAATAAAAACCTGTAAAAACGAAGAAAATTGATGGTTTTGGGGGAAGTGCATGGTGGGTAGATGCCCCTCTGCTCAGCCAGACAGCTCCAGTGTTGCTCTGTGGCTCAGCCTTCCTGCCCCTCAGCTCCTACAGACAATCACCCCCTTGTACACACTGTCACACCTCAGCTGCCCCAAGCTAAGCAATGCCACCTCGGGTCACTCGGAGCTGTTGTGTTCCCCCTGACAGCCTCTTCAGACGGGCTCTCCACGCTTTGTTCACTTTCTGCTGGTTGCCCTTGCCATTCTCAGTTTTCACAGAACATAAATCATTTTGTCCTGAGGGTTGAAGTATGCTAATCTGATAGTAGTGACGCATCACTCTTTCTCCCATAGCAGAATATTTTGAAAGTCAGGAGATTTAAAAGCAACGTGTGTTGGGCTTCTCATCGCTATTCAAGGATTTGTTCTTTTTATCCTGCATATTATAGCCTTTTTCTTTTTTTAAATTACTTTTCAGAAATGTATGTTTTTGGAAAGCAAATTTTTTTTTATTCTTGTAGCTCATTTATCAAGGCAAATTTAGCTGAGCCTGTTAAACCCTGTCCTTTCTCTCTTGTAGCTCCCACACAGATGTTGGAGCCAGTGACTCTCCCAGGCATCGTGTCCTGTGTGCTCAGCATCCTCTGTGGAGGCCTCAACCTGCTGCGGGGTGTCCACGCCATAGAGAGCATACTGCAGGTGAGGATCAGTCAGATTCTCTTTCTCTGGGAGGGAAATGCTCATTTTGTACGTCCTTGGTTCTATTTTCATACGTTATGTGGCTTTTTGTTAATTGTATTGCTACCAAAAGTTAAATAAATAATGTTCTGGGAATGTGACGACTGGCGGACAGGAAACACGATGATCAGACAAGTTTAAACAAACTTCCAGGTTGGTCGAATGTGAGAAAGAAAAGAAGACGTACCCTTTTTCAAGTATGCCCCCAGACGATGAAACACGCTCCCTGTAGATTTAAGAGAAGCCAGCTCAATAGATATTTTCACAAGAAAGCTCAACAAATATCTCTTTGCCCGAGCATTTAAAATGCTTTGCATTTGCTCCCTGCTCCTCTTTTCTTCCTGACTTTATGCTACATTTACACCTTTATGTGATCTTATGCATTTTATATGAACTCTGCTCTATGTTTTATTATCTTGAAGCTTTATTTACTGCGTTAATATAAATGGAATGTTTTAATAATTTTTTTTATGTCATGCAATGTAAAGGACTTGGACCTGTATTTCATGAATGAGAGTTGCTATTTAAGTAGTTTATTCTTATTGTGTCTGCAAAATATAAAGGAAAACTTATCTTTTAATTGAAACAAAACACTATTTTTTAATTGAAACACCCTTTTTTCTTGATGTTCTTTTTTCATCTAAGTGACTGAGACAAATTTCTAGGCCAATCAAGTACTGAGTGAGAGCACTGCAGCCAGAGAAACAGGCGGCAAAGGGCACAGTCAAAAAAAAAAGTTGGACCATTGACTAAAACATAAATGTAACAGAATGAAATAATAAGCCAATCATTAGCGACATATATCCAATTGGAAAACTGTTAAAGACAGTAAATTTTATGCCACAAACTTTTGTTATTGTAAATATAGACAATTAGAATATTCACTATTGGATGTTTTTCAGAAACAGGGTTGGGTTGTAGAGCTTGTTTTTGCATCTGACATTCTCAGAAAGCTATTATAATTGTGTAGCAACATTATTGACAGGACCCGACAAAAGGAATACATATTTTTCCTGTACCTTTTTGTTAGTTATTGTGAAGTCTGGCTGAAGGAGAATCTTGTTCTGAATGCTTGCTCGGGGAGATTTATTTCTGGAAGACAACAGCAGAAACATGAATGACAGAGAGGAGTTTGTTGTGTTGGGAGACAGAAATAGTAGCTGAGGCTTATCTAAAAGATGTTCAATGTCGTGGCTGAACATTTAGCTGATTTCGACAATGTGGATGAGTCAAGTCCTTTCCTCAGTAGGGAACAGATAGCCGATTAGACGGCGGCTCAGGTGAATTAGGATGTTTTGCCTCTCTGTAGGTTCATTTCAGTAATGTCACAACAGACTAATCACCTGAGCCTGTCAGTGATTAAAAACAAGCACAGTTAGAAGACATATGCACGCATTTACATTTCAGCCTGTGTGGTGGCTGCTGGTTGCAGCACTCTCACTCAATACTTGTCCAATTAACAAAAAAGGTTGCCTCCATTAGTCACAGAAATACATGAGATAATAGGATCCAGTTTGTTTCCCTTTAAATTATGCTCTGGATCACTGAGGTTGCGTGTACACTTTTCTTTAGCAGTTAAGAGTTATTTCTGACAATATGCTTGTACCTACTATTGATTTTATTGTAGCAGCGTTATCATACAATGTCATAGTTGACATAAAATATATAACTAACGGCAAAGAGTACCAAAATAGGATCCAAATTGCCTTCATCCTGAATTCTCAGTCTGGCATATGCTGCTGGTTCAGTTCCTTCATGTCACATCAAGTTCAGTTAAACTAGATGGGACTAAATAAAAAAAATGAAATGAATTTTCTTGTCATATTGGTTTTATGATGCCTTGTCTAGACATGGATGACTTGTGCTAAAAAAAAATATCCGTTTTCTTCCGGCCTGCAGAACGACGATGAAGACTTTAATTATGTGATTGCCTTCTTCCTCGGCACAGCAGCCTGTCTGTATCAGGTAAGTGATAGTCTGCGGTAAGAGCAGCCCATCACCGGCTGACTGGCTGACTAACAGCCCTGCACTTTACAGCTCAGCAGCTTGTCAGCTAGACTAACATTAGCAAAAGCTCAATGCCTTTCACCCCACTACTTTCTCTCAAACATTTTCATCAGCTCCTTTTGTGCTGCTCCTTTTACTAAATGGAGCACCACGAATTGGTAGACTGATGGGGGGAACAAAGTTATCAGACAGGATTTCTTACGTAGGGAGCAGGCTTATTGTCCCGTGAAGGACATTAATGATGAAAACATGTCACTGGTCGATGTCAGTCTGCTGTGCAGCATTCAGATTCTTCTCTGCTGTTCTCCTTGCAGTGCTACCTGTTTGCCTACTTCTCCGTCTGGAGGAACAGTAAGTCCTTCCTGGCGTTTGCACTCATCTGTCTGTCCAACATGTATTTGTATGAACTGAGGAACATGTGGCAGATCCTCTTCCATGTGGCGGTGGGGGCCTTCATGACCCTGCAGATCAGACTGAGGCAGCCGCTGGGCAAAGCACCGGACTACAATGTCTGACAAAGACCTTAAACACAAAGAACAAATGGGCCTTCAGTCTCCCACAAACCCTGGAAACACGGCGGAGACGGCGCTGGGGACAACATTGAACAAAAGAAAAAATCAGTCCTCCCACTTCAGGAAGAAAAACCAAAAAAAAAATCCTGCTTCTCTCCATCCCAGCACCAGTGGACAGATCTCAGTGTGGATTTAGAGGAAACGCTGCCTGAATCTTTTAGGATTTGATTGCATTGATTTGATTGATAAAGATAATTGCTTTTACTACCTTTTAGTGCAGCCATAGTTTGGGTCAGAGTCCTGCATGTGTCCAGTTTTGCAAAACTTGTACTCCTTTTGCACCTGCAAAGATAAGTATTCAAACTGACCCGTTATTTATGACATGCAACCCCACTCACAGCAAACTTCCCAGGTTACACTCTCACGCTTCAGTTGTTAGCAGGAATGCATTGTACAAATATGAAACCTTCCAGACTTCCAGGGGTTTTGATGCACATCAGATGCAGTGGATGTTTCCCTACAATACACAGTTTACCCCAAAAGATCAAACCTTACTTCTCCTACCTGTGGTGCTAACCTCAGAAGAAAGTCCTTTCTGCTCTTCATTCTAATGATCTTGAGAACCCAGGTCAGGATTTCTGGAAGAAAACATCACAGTTGAGTTTTTAAATGTCCTTTTTCTTTCATGACGGTGCCATTTAGTTTCCTTATGTTCAAGGGAAGGCAGACATTTCTAGAGACGACATTTCCAACCCTGCAAGTTAAAAAAAACAGTCTAGATAGATAGGTAGAACTTAAAGTAAAATGAAAGATTTATGTCTTTAAATTTTGGGGTAAACTGTCCCATTAGCTTGGGACTTAATACTTTGTTGAGATTAAATTATTATTTCCTTGAGTCCTATGGAGGCTGCACCTAAACACACATTTATCTGGAGTTTAACACACATTCATCTCTCTGTTATGTGAACTGTAACTGGATGGATATGATTACTTCTGGAAGACAATATTTAAAAGGTTTCATGGCTGAACATTCATATCTGTTTTTGTACAGTTTTCCTGTCTTCCGTTTGCATCATTGGTGTCCAGTTAATCCTGCTTTTTATTGTCTGTTACATGCACTTTTTGCACATATTTGTGCTACCTGACCTGGTGCAGGACTCTGGTTTTGGTTTATAACTATGCAATGCTGCCTTGTGTGTGTGGCCCTCATTGCAGACTTTGTTTGATGCTGTATCAGGAGCCAGTGACCACATCTTATTTTGCGTTTCTGTCATTTTGTAGACAGTTAATTTAGCTATTTATTTACTGACGACAGTGCGGTCATGTGGACATTTATAAAGATTTTATCAGTTTCATTTGTTTTTTTTGTTTTTTTTATGATTGCTCCATTTTTTTTAATGCAAACGGGCATCTATATGTCACCAAGTAATCCCTGCTCCTGTAGACACAGTCTGTTAGCATTCATATCCGACTTCCTCGCCCACACAGCCTCCAGCATATGCCAGTGTCAAGTGACTGTGTTAATAAACAGGTCTGTGTTGGCAGCAGTAAAGATCCGAAGCTTTGCCGCTGAAGCCAGAGGCGGCTCGTATCTTCTGAGCAGCCTGTGGCTCCTTCCACCGAGCCCCTCAGCGCTGTCTGACACTTCCAAGGACAAAAACATTTTCCATAATTCCAGTCAGGAGATGCCACGCTGGTCGTTATTACGCAGGGGGAGATTCGTTCTGGTGAATTATGGGAAGATTTCCTGACTTCCTGCATCATCCAAGCAAATAATAGCAAACAACTGTACAGGGGCAGAGAGTTGAGTCATGCTTTTATTGTCCATTGTTCATGAGCTCAACAGTTGTGCCAGGATCGTCCTTTTTCCCACTCTGGAAGAAGTTTAAAGTGAGTGTAGCTCCGCAGCTCCACTCCACGTCCATCTGGCATCTGCACTACAGATCTGTCGGGGGACTGCTGCAACACTTCAGCTTCGTATGATTCATCATCATGCTTCTCTGAATGTTCTTTTGCTTTTCCAACAGCGGGTACCACACCTACATGACCTAATCGCTCTTTTTCACAATATGACTCTGACTGGATTGGATCAGAACTGAGCTCCTCTGGCTCAGACTGTTTGTGTTTCACATTCTCCTTTTTTCACTGCAGTTTCAGTAAATGTGTAGTGGGTGTGTTGTGTTAAACAGAAATCATGAAAGTCAAGGCCTTTAGGATGGTTTCCGGAAAACTGAATGTGATCATTTCCAGATCTTGAAAAACTTGGGATTTAACTCCTGAAAATGTGTGTATTGTTCTACACATTTTATCAGTTTATTGAGGGTAATATCACACCTTTGAAAGTTCCCCAGTCATGATCAGAAGGCAGAAATATTATGAATAATCATCTCTGATGTTGAAATTCAAAATGTATCGCATTTACACTGGATTTAAAACATATCTGAGACCAGAAGTGCTTGAATTTTGCACGTTTTCTGCTGCACATGAAGACACATTGATTCATCATGATGTGATCTGGTCCTCCTCTGTCCACTGAAACATATCTTCTCCTGTGTGAGGACTGATTGTCTCTGAGCTCAACTATGGAACATTGAACAATAAAGAAATCTGGGACATTACCATCACAATGATACCCACTCCTTAAATTTGAATGGTGTCTTTTTTTTTTAAATCTTGCTTGGGCGTAATAAGGTGCTGAATCAATGACATCTGATGCATTTTACAGTGTTAAAAAAGCTGAATTATGGAAGATATTAAAGGATTCAGAGCATCCTGTAATAAGAGGGAAATGCCTTTATAATTTAAAGAAAACATTTACGTAAGCTTGGAGCATATGTGGAGAACGAGCAGTGGAGTTTACCAGCTAAATGAAGAAAAGCTGCTGAATTCAGTTTAATTCCCCCTCCCATTTTTTCTTCCCTCTTTGGAGCAACAACATGCAACAGATTGCCTCATGATTCACAAGCAGCTGAAATGCTTCTCAGGAAGCACTTTTTAAAAATTATTTCACAAGTAATGGCACAAGAGGTATTACGAATGTGATTGGAATTGGTGTTATTTGTGGGTCCCTCATTATAAGGAACAGCAATTTCCTCCAGATGTAGATTAATGGAGAGGGACTATATTTTATTCCCGAGCAGGAAGTATGTGGTTTCCGACGACAAATGGCAGCTGCAGGTGTAAATTGCCAGCCACTCGAAGCACAATTTGAACTCATTGTGCTACAAGTGAATGTCAGTGGTGATAATGTTTGTGTGTCAAAGCTCACACAGTCGGGGGGGCTTTCTGAAAAAGGTCAAAATCATTAAGTCTCACTATTTTGTTTGCTCTTTGTGCTCAAGTTCCCCAGAGATAAAGCAGCTCCAATGTTTGACCGCACAGCGGCCTTTCACGCCACGACTGACCATTCCTCACATGACTAAAAGTAATCTAAAGATTTAAATTGAGAGAAATTAATTTGATTTACAGCCATGCACTGTTGCTTCAATGCACATCACCAGTTATTGAATTAACTAACAACCCGGACCCTTATTCTTAATGTAATCACCAGTGATTTGACTCCTGTATAAACATAGATATTAAAGCTGTAATGGATGAGGTAACACTCTGGGTGCTAATCAGCTGATTAGCATTTCGCTTCCCTCTCCTCCATCATATAGAAACAGTAATCATGATGAAAAGAAGACAAAGGACCTCGTGTGTGGAACAAGTCATGCAGTGCTGCTGCCACCTGTTGGTGAGCTACGGGAATGTGAGGAAGAATCCATGTTTTTATTTTCTGACTGTCTGACATCATCTTACTTCCACTGTGAGAAGCTTTATGGGAAAATATCAATACGCCTTTGGAGTTTTATATCTATATTTTACTGCCGAGTGTTAGTTAAAAACCTTTTCTTGTACCGCTGTAACTAAAATTATTGCACGATGGATGTTTTTCATAGTTTGTTCTGAGGTTATCTGAAGTTTGTGAGATCAGCTTTCAAGTGTAGAAACAGGGTCAAAATGTTTTCATCTTTTAGACTTTGTGAAACCTCACGATTAAAAATACCACTGCATCAGTTTTGATTCTACAAAATATTTCTGCAGCTACAGAAACCTTTTTCATGTGTTTATGTGTATGTTCGCAACATTTAGTCACATTCTGAAGTATTTTAGCTACAAAACCTTTCTGACCTCCAGATAAACTCAAAATATGAATTATCCTAATCTGAGCCCACTTTATTTCTTTATATTTTATTTCAGCATAAAGACTCAGCCAGTCTATAAACACCATCTATTAAACAATCAACCTGTAGCAGGACCACATTCTGTATGGCACACTGATGGAGAGTAACTGAGTACTTTTACTCAAGTACTCTTCTTAAGTACAATTGTGAGGCACTTCGGCTTCAATTACTTTTCAGGCTGAGATATAACGTAAAAAAATATCATCAGTTTAAAATGATTAAATAGAACATAATATATTTGGAATATACAGAACAATCTGATTTATTCTTATGCATAACAAGTACTATTACTTTTGTACTTTTAGTTTAAGTTTTGAAAGTAGGACTTTGTAATTTCATAGTGTGATATCAGTACTTTTACTGATTTAAGGGATATTTATTCTTCTGCCACCACTGATGTAAACCATAAACTGATATATTATTCACACCAATAATTGTTCATAATTTTCCATATCGAAAAAGCCCCACTTTGTCTATAGACCTGGCTTTGTGCATTAAGGCCAGCACGTAGAAACTAAACTAAAAGAACGATGTTTACAAAAAGTTTCAAAGTTTGATAGAAGACTAGCATTCATGCAGAACTTTTAGTTTTGAGTGTGCTGAGACAACAGCTTGCACAAATCAAACAGGCAGTTATCTGAAGCCATTACTGAGCTGACAACAGATTATGGAGCAAAGAATCCAGATAAAATCACCTGTGAAACATTTCAGCAGTTTATTTGACTGTAAAAAAAAAAAAAAAAGAAAAAAGAAAGAAAAAAGAAAAGAGCATAGTGTTTGGCATGACAACAAAAACAACCCGCGGTTTTGTCTCTGAAGATGTTTCTGTCACAGACGCTGTCGTCTCATCGTGAGGAGACTCGGCTGTAGAAATCAAACGAACGGTGAGTTTCTCCTCTTTAAATCTAACAACTTCCAGCTCGAAGTTTCACCCCTCATCTCCCATCCAGGCCTTCTCTTAAACCCCTTGTGTGGTTTTTAATGGCACATTTCTGCACAATTAGCAGTAGAAAAAGGGGCTCACATGGGCGTAGAATGGCACTGCACTGAATGAGTCAAACGGCATGAGAGTGTGGAGATAATGGTTTCCAGCAGTACAGTACACGAACAAAACAGAAACCACCAGAGTGGACCAGTGCAAGGTTCATTTATTCTACTCAAAGCAGCAAACGTTTGGACTGAATGTCAAGTTTTCTTTTTGCTTTTTTT
>JAOWBC010000002.1:21947834-21962459 GCA_028566105.1 Hypoplectrus providencianus | reverse complement strand
GACCAATACTGGACAATAACTCCGCTCACAGGACATTGTCAGGGGTAAGTCAGTGAGAATGCACGACACTGGTTATGTTGATGCCACACAGATTCATGTTCAACAAACTGAACTATCCCTTTAATTCAGCCAGCAAATGGGTGTTTTTATATCTCACATTCTGAGTCGAACTCCCATTAGCCAGACATTTTCTGGAGGCCAGACATTCACCGATGCACTTCTCTTTTATTAGGCCTGCAGCGGTCAGCTGGGACGGATGATATTAAGTTTTTGAGGAAATAGAAAGAAACTCCCCAACTCTCTAAGCTCTGAAACTCGCATCTGATAGTGTTGAACAAGAACTGAGGCTCTCAGAAAAAAAGTTTAATTAAATCGAATTTTTCTCTCTTTTTTTTTTGTAGTTATATGACACTTTTGTATTTTTTAATTAAAAGGAAACATTTGGGGCTTACAAAAAAAAAGCTTTCTTGTCAAGAGATGGATGAGAAGATTTATACATCAGTCATACTTGTGTGCTCTGTATTAAACCTCAAACAGCAACCTGTCCCTTAGCCTAACTTAGCATCAAGAATAGAAATTGGAGTCCAAAGGGAACAAAAAATTCAGCCCATTCAGAGCTTTTTTCCTAAAGCACCCTAAAGTGAGACTGTTGGGGAACTGGTAAAATAGTGACATCACACTCTTTCCTCATCTTTTTATTGATGAAGAATTGTGACATCCGTCTTGCTGTCAGCTCTTATCAAAGCCGACCCGCTCCTCTCTCCTCTGGTCTGTGCAGGGGTACCTCGGGCCGGCCGGGCAACCGTATCTGCCTCCAGTTATGCCACAGGTTCCACCTGCTCAGCCCTACACAATGGCCAGCGACCAGCCCGGACCGCTGCACTCACTGCCCCCAAACGTCTCCGCCCCTCCCAACAGCCAAGCCGTACAGGCTCCCTATATGAGGTAAGAAAACTGCCTCTCCACTGTAAACAGGACCTGTCAGGCTATGCAGAGACACTCGAAATACAAATGGTCATGTCAAGTGGCTAAAGAAAGCGGCTGCATGCCTCAGCCTTTGGCATTAACAAGGTATTCATTTAGAAGAATGGGTACTTAAAGGAGTAGGTAGTTATTTTACAAATGAAAGTATGCATTTACTGCCACACGTATGTTTTAATTTATTGGTCACCTATTTAATACATTTACAGCCACTTCTTAACTAATCATACAGAAATGAATATCAGGTACCGCAGCATGTCATCAATGAATAATATGCTACAACCATTATTACAGTGCTTTTTTTAATACTAATTTCCAATCCAGTCATATCTGCAGAAAGAAGCCCAGTAAAATGGCAACAACAAACAAATGGATAAAAAACCCCATTAGCTTTCCATTACTCCAATCAGAAAAATCATGGTTACAAGAAAAGATAAAGGTGATAGAAAAACAGCTCAGGAGAAGCTAGATCGACTAAAAATAAAGAAAGTTGCATATCTGAATAAGCTCCAGACAAACAATATATGGGCTTTGGCAGAGTTGATAGGACTGGTTTATTGGAAAGAAAATGTTAAAAGACTTATCATTATGCTTTCACAGGAAACTCTCTGTAACAGACTAGAGATGATTGTATTGTGTGGATGTGTTGATTTGTATGTCAGTGTCCTTTTACACAGGAGATGTAAAAACAAATCTAAAGGATTTTCTACATGCAAATAGGAGATGATATTTTTTTCTTTTCACACATTGAGACACACTTTTCTTATCTCCTGTCAGCACTAATTGTCACATGTATTTTCCTCGCAGCAGCGGTATGAACGCTCAGTACATGAACCAGGCTGCTGGAGTTCCTTACCCGCACCAGGCGGGCATGGCCATGGACATGTCGACCTATCACAGCTCCAGCATGCCTCCCGTTTCCTATCCTGTGGCTGCTCCCCCTCACCAGGCTCCCCAGCAGCAGCAGGCAGCATATTATCAGCAGCCTCTGTTGTAAAACTCCGACTGACTGCAGACCTGAGGTGAATACACACTTCAGATATTTCACCTTCCAGCTGTGTGTTCACTTGGCTAACCTTGTGTGTGTGTGTATGTGTGTGTGCATGTGGTAAATGCTTTAGGAAGAATCCTTTAGCCATTTTTGTGCCTGACGAGCAGAGTGAACACACGTTGCAGAAGTTGAAATAACTGAGGTGTGTATGTAACACAGGTCTGTCGTTCATCTGAGTCAGGACACTCTGTGTGCATGTCCTCAGCTACCGTATGCGAGGCTAAACATGGCGTGAGAAGAAGAAGTCTTCTCCTGTCCTTCACTGCTTTTTCCTGGCTGACAGTGAACACGGCGCTGGTCTTCACACACAACCCAGAAGAAGAGTCGGTTTTGCCCATCCATACCAGACCCTGTAAAGAGCAGTCATTGCCCAATTCTGAAGAAACTAGCATTTGACAAATCATGGTTCAACCAAATGCTACGCTTCAAACTTAAGAGTTCCTGCAGCATTTCCTCCTCTGAGGTGGTGACAGCTGGTTAGGCCATGTCCACACTAATGTAGATACATGTGCAAAAATGTTTCTCTTTCTACCTAGCCTATACAACAATTGTAGCAAAAATAAAACCAGAGTCACTGGATATGTTCAGCCACAGCTCTGTCGTGCATTAAAAGCAGCCCATAAGATAAGGTGCATAGACTTAAAACAGCAGCTCTGCATGTGAAAAGTGAGCCTTTATGCAAGCCTTTTCATGGCCGGTTCAGAGAGCTGTATTGATGGAAATTGGAGCCTGTCATCTGTCAGATAACCTATATTCACAACTAAAATGTGTCCGGTATAGAAAGCCTGCAAGCTGCATTGTAAATGGGACTGTATTAAAGTCATCAAACACTTTTTTTAATATCTTGTGTTATGATATCGACATTTGCTAGTCTGGAGTGCATCAAAAACAAACTGATCTGCAATCAGCTTGTCAACCTAAGGCTGCTCAGATGAAACAAAAGGAAAAATCAGCTGTGTATTAGTATGGGTTCAGTTTATTTTTTATTGCTGGGACTCTCTGCAAAAAAGGTTTTGTTTTTGCTGTAGTGTTGAAAGAGTGATTTTTTTTTTTAACTAGTATAATTTGTAAAGAATTCTGCTATTGTGACAACTCTAATCTGCACTAATGTGAACATGGCCTAAATGTTTTTTTTTGTTTGTTTGTTTTTTTGGCTTTTTAATGATAGTCTTGTTTTTATGTCAGTAGGTGAATTCATCGGTAAAAGGTAAAGGTAAAGTTAGTATGGCCACCTTTGTCCTTTAGGGCACTTTGCACTGAGTGATCGAAACATTCTGGATTCTAATGAGAGCTCATTTTTCTGCAAAGCAAGCTCTTTAAATTAATTTTCGGGACAGTGTAGGTGCTCACTTCAGGACAAATTGTGTCATTATTTAAAAGGCAGGAGCTCTATTGTTTCATCGTCACCAGCATCCATCACGTTAGCTGATCTATGTCTTGGAACAGAACTACAAACTATATTTTCCAACTATCAAATATGTATGTTAACAGTTATTTTTGTGTAAATCGTTAAAAGAAATTACTTTCCCTTAAACTCACTGCCTTGTAATGCATTATGTGGTTGCATTTGAGATATTTAAGATGACATTTCTGTGTGTGTTTGTTTGTGTGTATGTGTGCACATATTTGTTTTTTACATGTTTGTATGTGTATGAGGGCTTTACCCATAATAGTTTTTTCATTGTGAAATGACACTGATTTTCACACAGATCATCAGATATTAGCGTGAAATGAGAAATCGTTAGTTGGATCTCTTTGTGTGTTTATTAATCCGATGAAAATGCTGCATCTGTTCATGATTATCACACCAGTACCTTCCTGCCTCTCATCTTCATGTGTGGGGTCTCTTCCATGTCCTGTCAATGTTTTATGCAAATGCACGATACTGAGAATTTTCACGTCTATATACTTCAATTTCAAACTTGTCAATGACGTTGCCTGTTCTTTGAGTTATATATATTGAGACATTATACATGTATTTACATGGCTGGAGAATGTGTAATTATTCTTACTCTGTCTAATTTAGCTTTCATTTCCCAGACAAAATGTCAATGGAACAAGATTTTCAAAAGGTTCAGACACCATCGGTTGCTATTAATATGAAGAAACAGGAGTGGGAGATCATGTTTTGAACCTACTGTTGGTTTTCATTCAGTTTTTGGGTTAAAATTAAGGAGCGGCTTTCATAGAATCTACAGTATCTCAGTAGCCAGAACTGTCTATATTTCCTTTACGCGCCTCATATTAAAGGCATTGTATATTAGATGTAAAATATCTGGTTTTGTTGGTGATATTGCACCTTAGCTTTGTAAACATTTATTTACCACTGGATGCCTTGTTTTTCTGTAGAAATCAAAGAATGACATGGATACAACTTTGGAGAGTAACTTCAGTCTCAGAAACCGCTGGATATGTACAATTCTGTATATTTAAAATATTCCAGGAAAAGTTCCTTTATCCAGAATTTTAAATCTGCTTTTTTAACAGAGCAATCTTATAATATTCTTTGAAATAAAAGAAATTTACCTGTGTTAAGGTTGGTCTTTTTTTCTTCACCCACATTTCCCTTTGGATGCCTTTAAGTAATTACATTTATACAATTAAAGAGGAAGATGATTAAAATAGCAACTGTGCACCTAATTAGTCTCCTATTCCCTGCACTCTGCCAGCTGCACGTGATCAACAGCTCATAATATGATCATTACTCTGAAGGTATGATTTATTCATTGAACGTGGCCTTTTTATAGTTTCTGCTCCTTACTTTTCAAAAAGCTGCACTGGGGATCCTTTAAATGCCAGTGTTATTCTGGTGGCAAAGTGCAGGTGAAAACTGCTCACTTTAATTAAATGTTCAAGGCCAGACCCAGCAGGCTGTTCTCCAGGATGCCACCAGGATAAGTGAGATTTTGTGAAAACAGCACAGCTGGTAGCGCTGTCTGGTGAGGACGACTGAGGAGATTTTATCAGCTGTTGTTTGTCCTAGTTCATTTGCTGGGATAAAACTGGCCTGTTTTCAGTTGAAAACAGTAGAAAATGATTGTTAGGCTAAAATTGAACATAAAATACCAATAGATTTTTTTAAACATATAAATATAGTTTACAGCCACAGCAATACAATTGTATGAAGTTTTTGTGTGTTTATTTTTTCTTTTTATCTTTTACAATGAAGAGAATTAATGTTTGACCCAACAAACCAAATCCCAGGTAATTATGGCAGTGTTTATGTTGCCTTCAAATGCTCTTTGGAAAATCCTACATGTTCAACATATGTGGTATATTGGTGCAAAATAACAAAGTCCTAAAATTATAAACAAGATTAAGGTAAACTATTCGTCAAAAACAGCGACTTTTGAAATATATATCAAATATAATCAATATGAACAATTATGGTGTTATTTAAAATGAAGGAACTCTTCAGAAGAGTGCGAAGCGTCGCACGTTAAAACAGCTTTAAAGATCCAAAAACAAAGGACATTTGACACAGTAGATAACTACATGTAAAGAAAGAAAGCAGTTTTATTCTATATTTTCGTTTCAAAAATTCAAAAACACAAGGAAATCGCTGTTCTTAAACCACGTCTTAAGAAATAACCTACTTTTATTTTCCTATTCGTTGTCTGTTGATTTAAGCTGGAACGCTGTAAATTCATACTTTTAAGCGCTGTCCTTGAACGCAGCAGCAGTGGAGCCCAGTGTGATGGGAGTGAAGGGGGAGGGTTCGTATCTGTGCTCGCGCTCATGCACGGGCTTCATCTGTTTCACTGCACACCGACCTGCTGCGGAGTGGGACACATCTCTGTCCTCCCTCTTCTCCTCTGTCGTCGTGAAGCGAAACCGGAGCCAAGCTGGAGTCGGCGGTCCACTGTCCGCCACCGGAGCAGCAGCAGTTCCAGTGGAGCGGCACGGAGAGGCAGCCTCCACCCTGGACCGATGAACTGGCTGAGATGTCCCGGCACATCTACACCCGTCACGGGATAGGAGAGGGGATGCAGAAGCCCGTGTTTCAGGTAGGAAAAATCGCACCAAAACACCGAGGCTTTTCCTTTCTCCACTGTTTCCTAGTTATTCTAAGGAATTATAGGATCACACACATATGACTAGAATAATAACATTGACTGGAAAAAACATGTTGTAGGTGATCAATGCCTACACTCTTAGAATTGATTTTAAAAAAAATGAACACTGATCCCCACAGACACACTAAACTCAATCATTCTGCTCTCTTTTTAACTGAAGCTACATTTTTCATCATTGCTAATGAGTCCCCGAGGTGGCATTAATCAAACACAGGCACAGGTCCTGCAGTATGGAGAGGACTTGATTTATTCAAAAAGAAATTAAATTAGGCCCTTAATTATTAAGCAGTTTCTGATGGAACTCCATTGATGATGTACGAGGTGATCCAAATCACTTTTTCTCCAGAGAAGAAATAGATTTTTTTCGCAGTGTAGCAGAATTTAGTAGAGATAGTTGACACTGAACGGGGCTGTAATTTGGACTTGTACTGCATCAGTTCTTGTGCTGTCAGTGTCCTTAAATGCAGGCAGGCGAATCCTTATTGAACGTTTTGCCTCTTGGATGCATTAGTGCAAGTCAAGTAGATTATGTTGTGCAATTAAGGGTAAGAAGCTGGATTGTGCTTGGCTGCATATATTAAAACTGAATCAAATCTACATTAAGTATACACAATACACAGCATACTCAGAGGTAGATCTATGTTATGAAAGAGGACTGAACTCAGACTATGTACATGAATACAGAGGACATTATACTGACAGATGGTATGTAGAGTGTCTGAAAGAGATCCAAGGTAGCGGTACTAACAACAGATAAATTAACAATTTGCTGAATGCTGATGAAACAATTAATTCATGAATGTAGAAATACTTAAATGTCCTTTATTTTAAAGTGAAAATTCGAAATACATTACCCCATCCAGCTTCACAAATCTGAGGATTTGCTGTTTTTATTGTCTGATGTGATAACAAAACAATAGTTGCTGATAAGGACCATGTAATGCAAATAAAAACTCCCTAAAACAATAACCCACGGATGTTGAGTTGAATCTTTTTTTGTCAATTGAATATCAAAACCAGCAATCTGAAGATGTAATCGCAGGTTTTAGCTGGGATTTTGGAAATTGATTAATTTCTAACAGAAAATAATCAGCAGATTAATTAAAAGCAAAAATAGCTGTTAGTTGCATCTCTAGATGAATGTTATAAATAAATGCAAACCAAAGTCAGCAGCCTAAATTTTGTCTTTTGGAAGTTGGAAGCAGTTATTTAGCCCAGATGCTCTCCAGTGTCACAGGGGGACACGATGCCTCATATAACGCGTTAGATCAGCCGAGGAGTCATTTATCATCCTGCGCTCCTCCTCTGCTTGCGTCTCAGGTGAAGTGTTACCTCGTTAGTTCCCCAAGCGCTGAGACAAATTGGCTCTGTATGAAAATGGGTCACACAAAGTGCATCTGCTTGGCAAAGAAATGTATATATGGATATGGTCCTATAAAACAGTAAAAGACTGTCTTTATATATTCAAGTCATCACAGAGGACATGAGACAGCTGGTAAAGAGCCAGAGCCCAGTGAAGTCCCAGGGGCAGAGGCACTGGTTTTAATGGGGTCACTGGAGGGAAGGTGACCTTGAGTTAGTGTGGATGGAAGCAATGGATAATAAATATAAGATGCAACAATAACAGGCATACAAAAACAGGAAATTAGATTTTTATATGTCTGTTTGTTTTGTCCTCATCAGGGTAACAGAGGGACCTACTCCAGACGCAGCCGGCTGAAGAGGTCTGATGGCAGCACCACCTCCACCAGCTTCATCCTCAGACAGGTAGCACACAGAAACGACCCTTTGCAGCCCAACATTTTCCCTGTTAGACTTTCCCTTATGCTCTCTGTGTTCATGGTAACTTTCTAACATACTGAACAGTTAGTATATTAGCATTATGTGGGGTATTGGTGGATGTAGCCACTGTGATGTCACCCTTTGGTTTGCTAGTTCAGGTTTTGAAACCGAGTTTGTTGTTTTGATCGTTGCCATCTTGCTTTATTTTTGCAACCAGAGCATTGCAAAAACGTCCTCAGCTAATGCTGGTGCTGACGAGCTCTGTCAACAAAGTACAAACATTATTTATACTGAAAAACTGAACAAGATACTGATGAAACCTGCAACCTGTCATAAGGCAGCTGTGCCCAGAAGTACATGCTGGTTTATTGTGTGTTTCACTCTAAATAGGACCAGATATTACAAAATGAATGCTGTCTTCATGAAGCTTTGAAACTAACAATTGAGACCCTTAAACACTTTTGTGAGACTGTATACTGAGGCAATAAACTCAGTTAGAAAAGAGTCTTTTCCTGTTTGATACAAACAGGCTTCTTTTGCAACCAGTGGAGTCGCCCCCTGCAGGCCGTTTATTGGCATTTATCTTCACTTTTCAGACCCAGAGGTTTTTTGTTGTGGTTAATAATATGACCTGTCTTATGGCGCCACCGTGAGGTCAAACTTCTCCCACCATTGTTTAAAAAAAAAAAGGATATTTTTCCCAGCTGACATTTTGACAATGCAGATAAATTGAATAACATAGATGAGAGAATGAAACTGTAACTATTAATTTCACCTGTGCTTTTCTTACTATAACTGTTCAAAATATTTGCTGTGAAAACGGGTCATTACAAATATTCAGTTTCTCCGTGATAGTCTATGATGTGATTTATTCACAAATCTATCAAAAACACCAAGCTTTTACTACAAAAACATCTGCTGGAAATCCTTTTCATCCAATTGAGAAACTTGAGAAAGTGAGTTCTTCTGGCTTCTGAATCCTTCCACCATGTTTAGTTTCACTCCAGCTCCATTCAAATGTCAAGTGAAACGTGAACAAAAGGACTGTGACATCGGTCGATACAGTGCCAAGACCGGAGCTCCTGGCCCCCGCTGGAGTTTAGGGAATCGATGGCCTTGATTTGTATCAGCCTGGGAATGCAGCTCGCTCGGCTGCTCAAGAGGCGTCGATCAAGCATGTTTAATTCATAAGGACAAGGTGAGGCAGGTCCGTTTGAAAGCAGCCGCCGCCGCCTCCTTTACATGTGCCACTGTAAAACAAATTCAAATGGGTTTCCTGTATTAAGTCCCTTCTGTAATTTATAACACAGAGGGGAGTTACTCTGGACTTTGACACCCCGCTAACAAGTTACCAAGGGAACTGAGGCTGCACAAGCCATTCAGCGGCACAAGGAGAGTTTGCCATTGGCTACCTTTGTCCCAAACGCCCTCTCTTTTTTTTTTTTTTTATTTCCGAAGCCTCCTTTCACTTTTTCTCTCCTCCTTCTCTGACCTTGCGTCTCTCTGAGGAGATGCAGCAGCGTCAGATCAGAATGAATCAGGTCGGAGGCTTTTTCATGTGGACATGGGAACAAAAGCACATGACAACTTGTCAAATCTAATAGCCAGATGTGATTTATGATAGTGTCAGGTGCCTGCCGCCGTCCCTATCACATGTAGGTCACTTTGTGTGTTTGTAGCAATATTTAGCCTCGTCTCGGTTCTTTTATAGCATTTCACCTCACGACTATTTTCATTGTTGAATAATCCGATTCAGTTATTAGCCTGATTAATCTATTAGTTGTTTGTAGGATACGTGACCATTCTCCAAATCCAGGACTCACAATTTGATTCAATTTATTGTTAAACTTTTTGACTTTGGACTCTCATGTCTTGATTTGTAGTGATCTACATTTCATTGATTTCATAACTTTCATAACTAACTTTTCCAAATTCTTTAAAAAAGACAACAGGGTATTAAGTGTGATAGAACTGCAATATTTTACTTCATTGTGGAGTGTTGGAATATCCAAATTTAGATGATAATGTCTATTTAAGTTTGTCTATTTATCCCTTATTTATCCCTCCCATTGAAACATTTGTGTCATCGCTGCCAGGGTTCAGAGAGTTAAACTCTGTCGCTCTAATGTAAACCAAAGTTTTACTAAACTAAACCAATTAAAACTAGAACCTGTTCAGCGTTTAGAGTACAGCCGTTCAGAGCAGATGTTGGATTCTCATGAAAATGACTGTCCTTTGAAGGTATTGATGGCTCCGTGTCTTAATTACACACCAGCATATGCACTGTACGTTCAACCTGTCATTAATTATTGAATGCCCGCTGCATGAAAGCGGCACGGAGTAATTATGTAGCTCAGAGGAAGAAGGAAAAACAGCATGAAATGGATAGAAAAGAACAGAACAAAGCAGCGAATTATGGATAAAAAAGAGGAAGAAACCAAATAAGGATAGGCAGAAGATAAAAGTGCACATAAAATCTCTTGCTCACTCCTCCTCCTCATTACATGCGCACAGATTTTCCTTAACACCCCCGCTGTGATTTGTGTCATCCCCGGTGTGATCGTCATCAGGTGAGAAGAGGAGCAGTGGGCTCGCTTTGATTCCCTCATGTATCCATAGAAACAGCTGCCCTTCAACAACAGGGGTCAAGCCCAGAAGGTTGATTAGCAGGAAACTGCACGCCCTCCTCCTTTTCAGCAGAAAGTGCTTTTTTTTCACTCGCATAAAAAGAAAAAAGAAAAATGCAGCCTCTAAAGAAATGTTTTATGAATTCTCCAGAACATTTTGAGAGTTTGCTCCTTCGTTTTCTACTTTACAGGAATTCTTGAAAGCTTGACAGGCTCTGAATTCTTCAGCCTTATTTCAGGTCTGTGCTGTGATTAGAGCCTGACAGAAAAGTTAGTTAGCAGAGACTATCCACCGATATTGGTTGTATATGCTATGAAAACTTTCCTACACAATATATAAATGTATAATTTTTTATGACACTAAACTATTTTTTTAGTTATTTATTTTATTCCTTTTTATTCTGATTTTTCTTTAGATTTTTTTTTCTGTAGAAGTTATAGTGTGGTAAAAATCAGTATACAAATACACTTATAAATACTTAAAATAGTCAATTTCTTCTTTTAAAAAGTTATTATTATTGTTGTACTTGTTTTTGGATAGTTTTAATACTTTTCAATATTTTTTACTGCTTCTTGTTGTTTTTTTCCTACTTTAATTTTCCCTCTCAAAAATCAAAATCTCCATCTGCTTCAAAATCCCCACATCAGTTGGGTTTTACTTTGAAATCCTGATTTCCAGACACAAAGCATAAATAATTTTATTTAGTAATTTATCTGCTCAATCGGGACTTTCCTTTCAGAACAAAATGAGGAGTCTCAGAGTCCCTGAAAACTTTTCCGATTTCCTGTATTTCTTATTTCTTGGTGAAAGAAGCACTCGGCTCATGTGCCTCGTCGGGCTGCGTGGGTGTGGTTTGATAAGATTTGATTGACTGTGCTGGCAACACAAGCAAACAACCTCACGACAGAATGTGACTCAAATATTGCTAATCTCTCCGCACCCACTTCAAGCCAGCGAGAAGAGCACAGACAAAAACACAAATACACAAAATCTCTGTTTACTTTGGCAGAAAGACGCGTGTCCATGCAGGCGCCCGTCACTGTGAGGAAAACGCTGACTGAAATAATATGTTTTCAGGGCCTTTTGGTGAAGTTTTCTGATGGGTGAATCCACTACTGAGTGACTTTATGTATCAGGGTAAAACTCAAAGTATGTTATTTCTGCTCTCTTAAATCAAAACAGTCATAAAAGATGGACTTAAGAAGTAGCTTAGCATTGTGGGAGTTGCTGTCTCCAGGATTAAACAATCACTTTTGCAGATGAAAATCCATCCAACACGACTTGTCAGTAATAATGTTCGCAGATGAGTTTTAATCACGTTAGGTTTCTGCACGTTATGTCCTTTCATTCCAGCAAAATACATGCAACTTATGTTTAGATGAACTGACCATCCATGCTTTGTGGCAGAAAATGTGCTGCATTGCTGAATATTCTGTCTCTTACATTTCATCAGGTGTTTCCTGCATTTAACCAGAAACTAGTGCAACTACAGGGGATAAAGGCAATGTGACGCCACTAAAAGGGCTTTTAAAAAGCTTAAACATTGTTTAAATTATGTAAGTACACAACAACATAACATCTAGTTATACTTTTATGCAGAGAGAGGACGAGCATCAGACAGAGGAAGAGTGTGTGGGATGTCCTCATGCAGATCACTTCGTTTAGCGGTAAAGAAACTGGAAAGGAGAGAAATTGCTTTAAGTGATTGTTATAAAATGTTCAGTTGATTTCATAAGAGAAGGACAGACTGTGTTCGTGGAGTTTGATGAGTGTGAGTCACCGCGCTGTATGCTGAGCAGTTCAGCTGTAACAGAGAGGTCCCGGTGGAGAGCTGCTTCTCCCAGATGGTGCGCTGAACATCTCTGTGCACGACTCGTGGACAGATGTTTCCTCCACGCGGCCGGCGAGCGCTCTGTGCTGCTAAGAGGATGCCAAAAACTGGGCAGATGTTTTGCTCTCAGGAATAATCCGTGGCTGCAGCGTTCAAGTGGCACAGAGGACATTTGCTCCGGTTCTGTGTTATTTATTTATGCGTGTTTGTTGAGAGTTAATATGCATGTTTGCATCATGCACGTGATGGTGCGTATCCTGCATCGCAGCGTGGGGTCGTGCACCTTGTCAGGAATTAACTCTGCATGCACAAAATGCAATTAATTCTATCAGAGACTAGGTCAACAGCACGCTCTAAGTGAACACTATGGCTGAGCCTTTTAACTCAATTTCTTCTTTCTTCTTTGCAAAGCGTACTTCAGCGTCCTGAAAAGGCGCCAAATAAGTATAAAGCATTTGTATAATTACTATTATTATCATTACTTGAGTGAAAGTACAGATTCTAATTTCTAAGTTTTACATTTTTTAACTTGGTTAAAGTATTCCAAAGAATATTTTCTTTATAATCTCGATACATTGTGCTGTGTTTATTTAACAAGATTTAAACATAATTATTTATATAATCAATCATTTATAATAACATAATTATTTAGACTTACAACATACATTTCAACATATGTTTTTTAAAGGACTTAAGACAGAAATTTTAACTTTGCACTTTCACTATGTATACAGTATAGTTGTAGCCGCAACACTGCAGTAAGTAGTTTGTTCTAAAAAGCCTAAAGTGGACTTGACACAAAATCTGATGAATCAATGTCCACCAAAGAGGAAGAAGCAACAAGGACACAATTCAAATAGGTTACATAGTAAATTAAAACATCGGTTACAACTTGTCAGTGCTGTTTTTTTCTGTTGTTGAGACAGGAAGCAGCACAAATCTTCTCCACAAGGAAATAGTATTTCCGATGTGAAAGAATAACTTTACAGAAGAATTAAGACAAAGAATTAATAATTATTTGCAGTCATGTAAAATAGACAACTACTACAACCACAGACTTCATGTTGGTGTCCCTGGTTGGAGACAAATGTGTTGTGTCAGTCTTAATGAGAAAAAACAATCAATACAGATATTAAATGTGATTTATTCATTAAGCAGCAGCAATAAATCACAGAGACATCATGATTTTAGGTGAGCCTGCTAGATAATGTGACTGAATCAGACCCTTGCAGCTCTTTCTTTGAGTCCCTTTGTTGATGCAGTTTGAAGATATATATTAAATAAGGTAAAGAATGCATTGAACAGAACCAAATGCTGCACACAGAGCACGTTCTCGTGAGAAACCATCTTTGTTTTCTGTGCAAATTGCAAATTGAACGCCGTACAGTAATGACTTCTGCCGGGGCCGTTGAATGTTTTAATGGGCTCAGTCTGACCAGGAAATGACTTTTTAGTCGCAGCAGTAATGCAGCTGTGAACTAAAGACCTCATCATCGCGTCTCTTAAAAGTCTGAATGGAAGTCTGAGCCCATATTCACATCCGGGGTCACCGAGTTTAAATCCCTTCTGTCTTAAAATGCAAAGCGTGAATTTAACCTGCAGATTTAAATAATAATTTTGGGAAGGTGAAGCTTATTGCGCTGAGGCTTCCTCTCAGAAATGTAATTTAATTTCTGTGTCACAATACATTAAACACAGTCCCTTTAGCCAAAATTTGTCAGCTTGCTGCTTGCAAAGTGATAAGGCAGGGGCTTCTTGGCTCTGCTAATCCCACTATGTATGTAGGTCACATGGCTCAACTCAGCAGCCTTTAATTCGTGAATGACTTGGCGGCCGCTGCTCTCACGGCTCACACTGGCAGCGTGCGCTCCTCTGCCAGCACCTCTTGAGTAAATCTGTAACCCCCGGTGACCCCCTGACGAGATGACTCACGAATGGTTGAAAACAAAACATTTAGAGTTTTTTACACTGTTCACCTGTGTTGGCTGTCACTGCATCCAATTCCTGTTTAATCCAACACATCATAAAAAAAAACATCAGCCAGTGGGTCCTTATTCTTTTGCTAATTTGGGCCAACTGCTGGACTGAGGGCCAAAGTCTGTCAGTGACAGGATTCATTTATATACAGAACCGGACCTATTGTTATTATAATCCTGTCCTGCCCTCTTCCATCGATCCCAGCCTTCTAATAAATATCCCGCTATATATATCCTGATATTTGTATTGCAAAGTGAGAGAAAATCTTTAGTCAAATTCAAAGACAAATATCAATGTCA
>JAOWBC010000002.1:21886071-21901434 GCA_028566105.1 Hypoplectrus providencianus | reverse complement strand
TTTAGAAGTGGACTTCTACGGCACATTGGCAGAGAGATGCAGTGGAGGGAGAGGTAAAGAGAGAGAGAGAGAGAGAGAGAGAGAGGGGCAAATGAGACGAGCCTCTGTGCTGTAAATCACACTCCGGTAGCCTGGAACGTGTTAACGTCACAGTGAGAGAAATTTGCTTAGCAGAGGTGATGGAAAAACTGTCTGACGGTGGCAGAGAGCTCCCTTCTGCATTGCTTTGTAAAGACGTGTAATATGGCGGTGCAGTGTTTCATTCACACTTATGGTTCTCTCCTGTCTGATAGATTCAGATATCGAAGCCTCTTACAAATGTTGATAAAAAATGATTGAGATGTTCTTTCTCGCAGCTCTGGTTATTTCTAGTTTTGCTGGTAGATTTGAGGGGTAACTGGTGAGCTTCCCAAGCCAGCAGTCTCAAAACGTTCAGCCTTACGTGACTGTGAATGTTGCACTGAGATGCTTCCTGAGTTGAGGGAAGTGTAATTCAGGCAGGCTGTAAGTTAGACGGGCTATTCATGGATCAGTATGCTCTGTGTGGGAATGCTGTCAGTTACTGTAGTCCGAGGGTTAAGGGGCCACCACGAAAAAGAAAGTTTGTTTTTTTTTACATCTTAAATAGATACTTTTCTGAAATTATAGAAAAACTGTTTTCGTGTAGTGTTTGGGCATGCAGAAGCATTTGATTGTGACCCCAGAATTG
Organism: Hypoplectrus providencianus; assembly: GCA_028566105.1. Taxonomy (NCBI): domain Eukaryota; kingdom Metazoa; phylum Chordata; class Actinopteri; order Perciformes; family Serranidae; genus Hypoplectrus; species Hypoplectrus providencianus. The sequence continues at coordinate 21,900,725 of JAOWBC010000002.1, read as the reverse complement.
CCTCCACTACAGTGCAACAGCGGAGATTAAAGATGTGCTCAATATATATTTAACGGAAATATCTTTGCAGAAACGGCATTATTTTTACTCTGAGGAATCAACAAAAACAACTTCTGCAACTTTAATAGAATACAATTTGAAAACAAAACAACAAAAAACACCAAATGACAGTAAATAACTATAGTTTATTTTAAAGATAATTTCTTTAAAAAAAATATGAATAAATTAGTTATTTATTTTGCAGAAAAAGTTTTGCTGTTTTACAAAACTTATACATACGGTAGTAAGCGTAATATATAGTGTATTTTTTTTTTCAAATATTTCAGTGTAATCTAACGTTCAAGACAATAAATAATTCAGTTATAATGACAATATATCTTTAATGTTCGATTATATTGATTTACAGTTTTCATATATTATATGATTAATATATATAGTAAAAAATCAATTACTTCTGTACAGTATTTATGCTTAAAATAATAAACAAGACAAGAAAAACACATAATGTTTCTAAGAATTCAAGTAATTTTTTTAATGCAGTGAGCTCAACAAATTAAGTGTGAATTATATTCACAATAATAGTGTGAAACATATATCTCAACATGTTTTAAAATAACCTCTGCATGGCTACATATTCGTGGAGGTGAATAATATATTCATTTTTTTTTGTAATTTGAGTGAATTAGTCCTCTAAACCCATGAGTGCTGTATGTGATCAGACATGGAGGTTATAAAGCTGTCTAAACAGTTTGTGCTGCAGCAAGTGATGACGGGAACAATTGTCTCTGAAATAAATAGAAATAGATTCATTGCCATGTGCATGTGTGGTGTTTATAGACTTGGCTAAAGATTTAACACTCACATGACAGAAGATATTAATGCTTCTCTGTCCTCTGCACAGAACAGGCTTAACTTAACTGCAGTTATAATTATGATATATTCACCACTTTGGATTCTGCCTTTTCCTCAGTGGCTCCATTTGAGTGGATTTTAAGGAATCAGGATGACAATTTTCAGTTTTTTATGCTTTTGATGGACTTTTTGAGGGCATCTGACAGAACAGTCACTAATGCGATGCAGTGTAGATGAGTGATTTCCAACTTGTCATCCTAGAAGTGTTAATGTCAGTAATTAATGAGCACCAGAGCTGTGGAAAAATCACCCTCAATCCAAAAAGAAATACTGTGCTGTTTCTCCCATAACTTGTTCTGGCCGTTTTGAAACCCCAGAGTGTGTCCTATATTTGTAATATGTTGAGCAGACAACAACGACGACGTTCACTGAGCACAAGAGTACTCAGTCCTTCCAGGTAAAGCACTTCCTCCCAAGGGACAACAGTTCACACCGTTCAGGATACCCTTATCTTGTCTTGTCAGTGGTGCATCCCCGTTCTTGTCTGCATGTCTGTTTGGATCATTTACCTTCCAGATTTTACTAAAGCTCTAGCATCTACAATCTCTTTTTAAAGTTGCAATCTCGAAGATTACGTTCTTTTTGGCTTCACACATGGTGATATTTGGTAATTGCTGGTGTGTTTTTGGATCTCAATTTCATTTGTTTTTAAATCACCATTTGCAGCCTATACTTATTTTATATTATATTATATTGATTATTATTATATTAGATTTTATTTATTATATTGAAAAGTTATGCACTGTGTTTTGCGCGCACATTTGAAAGCCTTTGAAAGCAACAAAACTCATTGGCAGCGTTTAGGAAAATGTTGTGTTTCAAGTAAAATAAATACTGTTTAGGGACAAAAACGCATTTATTGTGGAAAAAAAAAAAATTACATTGGTTACATAGCCCAATGTAAATAAAAATAACAAATGAAATTATTAAGCTAAAACCACATTTTTTCCCGAAACATAACTGAGTAGTTTTGTTACCTAAATTGTAATTACTTTTACATGATATTTTCCTAAACCTAAAAAAAAATCAGACTCAGACAACTTTATTTATCTCCAAGGGGGTGATTCATTTATAGCCTCCCTAATCGGTACATCAGGCAACAAATACATTTACTCATAAATAAGTCAAAGGAAACATATTTGAAGAATTGGACAGTAGGAGAAACATTTAATACCATGAGAAGCATAATATGTATATTATTATTTAAAAACAATATGCAAAAAACCTAAATTGTTCAGTTTTTTTAAATGAGGGACATGAACAGCTTTTTCCTGGGTTAAAGTCCTGTGTTTGTTTGACCAACCAGCCTTTCTGTTGCCAAAGTCATCAATAACCACAACCCATAAAGCTATCAGAGACAGAAAATAACAGTTTGCACGAGTTGAAGATGTCTGTTGTGTTAGAAAAAACACATCTCTTACTTTGCACCTCTTTCCTGGGAAAGTAGCCTCAGACAACAAGTCCACAATACTACAAAAGCAAATGATTTTCTTCAGCAGGAAACGGACTCGATCGCCAATGTGCTACATCATTCTGTGATAGAGTGCGCCTTAACAGACATTTATTGAAATGAAAATCTTCGAGATTGTTTCTATAAGCCTTAAGCATTTAGCAGAAAGCAATAATAGCCCTCCATGAACATTAAACTCTTTTTATTTGCTTCACGTTATTCAGTTCCCCGTGGCTTTTCTTCCCGGCTGATGAGAAACTGTCACCCTCATGTGTAAATGTTGCTGAGCTTGGCGTTGCATGCACTGCAGTACCCATAGAAACTGTACGTTTCTGTATGTTCAGCACTTTACAAACCTTCACTTGTGTTGGTTTTGTTCGTCCTTCAGTCCCCCTTCATCCAGTATTATCTCAGCATATAATCACGCCATTATCCTAACCGCCTGAGTTCCATGTAGATTAATTCGTATCACTCTTAAGTCTTAACTTGAATCACTACAATAATTGAAGGTGAGTCATTATCGTAAAAGCTATACTGCAAACTTGCACAAATTAATATCAATTTGCTCTGAAGATTTCTCTTCTCCTTGAAAAGAACAAATCATTATTTAATCAAAAAATGTACATTACAGTTGCATCATACCTGGAATAATTAGATTTTTTTTCCTCGTCTTTGATGATCGCTGTGTTGTAAGCGGATGTTGGGTTACTTCCTGGCTGCTCTGTTTCCTGTTTGTTAAGGAACTTCTACCTCTATAGTTAGTTGGGTTAAGTGTGTTTCCATCTGTCCTTTGTCCAGTCCGGCTTGCCCACCAGGAAAGTTAGGAAGAAGGTCAAGGTGGACACTTCCAAGTTCATGACTCCATACCTGGCTCACAGCCAGAAGATGCTGGACCAGTTCAGCCACGTAAGCAACAACTTTGTGTTTTGCATCAAAGTCAATACATAACTCAAGAGGAAATTACTCTGTTTAGGTTATATTTCTTTTTCTACTCCCTTTTTTCTGACTATTAAAGTCATTCTCTTCTTGGCTCGCTCTCCCTGACAGAACAAGTACCGACAAGCGTATGACCTGTCCAGAGGGAAGTCTCCTGCAATCGTGACTGATTCTCCTGAGATGATTCGCATCAGGAAGGCTCAGGAGCAGCTTAGCGAGGTACCACTAAGGACTGGGGTGATATTTTACCCTAATTTTAGTTCTCTGCAGTTAATAATTATTGAAATGGAAGACGGCTGGTTTAAATTTCCCATTTGTACAACTAAAGTTACTTAAATTAAACTACTGTGATTTTCCCTTTTTGTAAATTAAGCTGGATAAAAGAAGAAGATATACATTTCTCATACTCCTTTTGCTCTGGTCATGAATAATAACAAATTATGTATCTTTTTCAGGTTAAATACCGCATGGAGGGCAATAAGGCTCGTACGACAAGCTTGTACGATGGAGAGGCCAAAGAGGTCACCCATGTGAAGCGTGTGTCTGAGCTGATCAGCAAGGTGAGTTACTCGAAATTATGGAAATATACCAATATTTGTAAAGAACTTAAGTTTGACACAAATGGTGCTGCTGATCTCTCACAGGTTCTGTACAGACAGAAGTGGGACGAGACGAAGGACAGGTACCTGCTGCCTCCTGATGCTCCTGAACTGGTCCTGGCTGTGAAGAATGCTGCTAACTACAGCAAGGTAAGCACCATGTGGCATTATAGGACTGTGTTTTATGTCTGCTGCCATTAAATAAACACCTGTTTCATGATTTACTGTGATGAATCTTTTAAAATATTCAGTATGAGTTGGGTAAATAATGACTTCACATCTCGTTCAGAAACTTTACACGGAGGCCTGGGATGAGGAGAAGACCATGTTCTACCCCTACAGCGACAGCCCCGAGCTGCGCAGGGTGGCCAAGGCTCAGGAGACCCTCAGTGATGTAAGTTACACCACAAGTAAATGAAAATCCACTTTCACACAAATCCCACACAGATTCACCCAGACTCTGGACTTTTTAGGTGGTTTAAATACTGAGAACTGAGTTTTTTATTTATTCTATCATACCATGAAAATTTAGTAAAGAGTCTTGTACCTTTGCTGCTCTCACATTAATGTAACTTTTTATAAGGCCTGTGTGTTTAAAAATTGTTTTATGGGACCAGCTTTTAAAAAATGACAAATTATTGTGACCCAAGTGACAACAGGCATCATCTTTGAAGTGTGGGAAAGGCGAGTTTGTGCATAAATAAACATTCCAGGTAATTTTTATTGACATTTTTGCATCACTTTACATCACACAAACTCTCAAATGTGAAGGGCTGTGTTTAATTACCAAAGCAAGACAAACATTAGATCCTATGAAAAACCTGCAATTTTTTTTTTCTTTTTTTGTTAGTTCCTCTCATCAGAAAAAGTAGTTTGCAATTACATACAACACAACAGGATTTTATCCATATCAGCACAATGATTCTGTCAGTGTTATTATATATATATATATATTCAATGTTGTGGTGTATTCGTGTCTTTTAGTGTTCTGATATAAAACAATGTATATTTATTATAAATGGTTAAATCAATAAAAATGTTGGTAAGCTGTGACTTAAATCCTTTGAAGCAGTAAATTTCTCTCTGAATTTGCTGGCATGTTACAATTCAGCATCGACCACACAGGCAAACACATTTCCTCCACCTTTATATCGTGTTTCTTGCCTTTCAGGGGCTATTTCTTTGTGCTTAGTCAGAACTATCATAGGCAGCAATTTCCACTCACATTGCAGGCAATTAAAACGGTTGTTTGCCCCCCACCCCCCACCCCCCCTTTTCTCCTCAACACAATAATGCGTAACATTTTCTGCTGATGCAGGAAAGCCATCAGTCAATGTAGATGCGATCCGTGTAAGGCAGACTGTGGTCACTAAGGTCAGCTATTGATGGGGAAGAATCAACCACCTCAGTAAATTTTAACTCCTGCTGTGTTTGCCCCCGCAGATTGTCTACAAGAAGGGTCATGATCAGCGCAAGGCTAAGTACACCTCCCTGGCTGATCCTCCTGAAGTGGAGCTGGCCAGAAGAGTGGACAAGCAGCGCAGTGATGTAAGCAGGACTATTTATTTATTTAGTTATTTATTAGCAGAATGTATATATTTTAAAATGCACAATTCAGACGTAAATGTTGAGTTTCAAATCTGCGCATGGAAACAGGGCCCTCAGTGCCAACCAACCCCTAGACACTGCTAGGAAAACATGCCACCTGCTCTCTGATGTTACTGTCCACACTAAGCTGCAGAGGGAGAGGCCGACAATAGCTTGAAGTTACAGGGATGCCAGCCATTCCTTAGGTGTTTTATCAAACATAATAGTAATCTATATAGAAGATAAAAAGAAGTTTCCCTGTTTGTCTAGATAGATAAGGGATCTGAATTCTTCTTCAACAACTGCTATGCAACAAAACTTGTTTCTTTTCTCCACCCACAGCTTAAATACAAGGAAGATTACAATAAAAATGTGAAGGGTCAATGGTGCGAGACGCCATACTTCGACGTAGCCACGGCCAGAGTGGCGATGGAAAACTTAAGCAATGTGAGAGCTCAGTACAACAAAAAGGTTTTTACAGAAATGCTTTTATGTTTTCTGTCGGTATCTAACTGTCGATCTCTTTCTCCTTCCAGAGAAGATACACGCAACAATTTGAGGACGAGAAAGACCAAATTTATTTCATGCAAACGGACACGCCTGTTTATGACACAAACAAGAAGGCTCGTATTGCTGCTAGTGAGGTAAGTCCACACAAACAAAACACACCCACACACACAAAGGTATCGGGGTATTTTTATAGGTCCTCTCTCATGTGGAAGACACGACAGCGAGTTGACCTGTGTCTCAGAGCAGAGTGTGAGTCAACACCGTGAGTCCACTCTGACGCAGGGACACACTGTATTGTGCCCACACATCCACTGCAGGACTGAGACATCTACATTTGGTGTGTGTAGTCTACTAGACGACATATCAGACTCTGTGAAAAAGGCTTTTCAGCTACTGTATACCTCCACCCACACGTTCACACACAATGCAAACATGCGTCATGTTATGAAACGGTAAAGACACGCAACCTTTTTCTCCCTATGACTGGCTACCAACGTCATGTTTTATGAGTCAGTGTGAATAAACCTCATGGACACACTTTGTGTTTTTTTGTTTGAACTAACACCATTTTCAATGTTTTTCTGTTTTTCAGGTCCAATACAAGAAGGAATACGAGAAGAATAAAGCGCAGTGTGACTACAACACGCTCCCCGCCACAGACAATCCTCTCCTCCGACAGCTCAGATACGCCGGCACCATCCTTAGTGATGTAGGTGTCTGAAAAACACCACGTAGAAAGCTGGTTCTGTGATACATGTTGGATTATACTCTGGATTAGTGTAGATAAATTCTCAGAAGCTGTAGAGTAGCACAAGCACAATTTAACGTTACTGGTCTCCATGTGTAGACAGAGATGATTCTTTCAGGAAATGAAATGTTATTTAAACATTTTTTTTTTGCAGATTTTAGTCGACTTTGTTAATCCCAGAAGGTCAATTAAGTCTAATAGTCTGCATCCGTGTAAAAGGAAACAAAAGAGCAAACTTTTTTAGCAGCAGCAAGAGCAGGAATAGATTTCAGTCAGCAGTAAAAGACTGACAAAAGTGACAGGATTGTCGTCAAAATCAGCTGACTGTTTAAAAGATCTAGGTGGTTGTGTCTGACATGAAACTCCTCTAAGTAAATTGTCTTATTAGTGGTGTAAATTAAATCATCATGAAGTCACTTGCACACAGTAAATTAGTTAATTGAATCCAGTTAACAGTCTCACTGACATGCTGTTGACAGTTAACCAGTGAGTTTGGCATCATGTTCACCACATGGACGGCTGTATATACTATTATTAAAGTCATCATAATCAGAATAATCAGAACAATGTCTCAAATATCTTTATTTTGAAGCATTTTTTTTATGGAAACACCAACACAAATCAGTTGGTGGGACTTCAATTTCCCTGATGATTATTTTATTATTTGAGTAACTTATCGTCATTATTTTTCATTCATCATTTGTTTTATGTTTTCTTTGCAGAAAGTTTATAAAGCCAGCTATGAGAAATCGAGGGGTTTCAGCATCAACTACTGTGACACGCCCAAGTTTCAGATGGACTCCGTTCTTAAAAAGTTCACTGACGTAAGACGAACATATGACCTAAAATACTTTGATAACTTTAATGTATCATTGTGTATTAAAAACTTCTTGATTTCTTTCTTTAGGCACATTACAAAGATAAGTATGAAAGCGAGGTGAAGGGTCACTACATTGGAAGCTATGAAGACGTCTACATGCTTCACTGCCAGAAAGTTGAGGAAATGAAGAAAGAGGTAAATCAGTGTGCATTTTTTATAGGTTTTTATTACATTTATTATTGATAGAAAGAGTTTCCCACAGGCTTTAATGAGACTGTGGTGGGTGAACACTTTTCTAACAAAATGGCAAAACAAGGCAAAAAATCTTTAGATTACCATGTAAAATAATTTCAGTACTGTATGAAAATGTAATTTTAGCAGCGAAAATTGGATAAAACAGATTAGACTGATGGTGGGCAGCTACATTTTATACAAGACATGCAGCAATTTGTACAGCATGAAAAGCAAGAATTAATCTGGAAACACATGAAATGAAAAAAAAAAGCTTTGCAGAGAAAGCAAGTCATTTAAAAGAGAAGCCAATAAAAGGAAATTAATGCAATAATTTATTTCTACAGTCTAAGTTGTGGTTAGCAGGATAAAATTAGAGTCTATGATGAGCCACCAGTCTTGGTTATTAATGGGAAACACTTATGTACATTATCATATGTCATTCCTCACAATTTCCATCTTCTTTTTTGGCAGCAACTTTATAAAGCTGAATATGAAGATATCAAGACAAGATGCTTCTTCCCTCAAACAATCACGCCTGAATATGAAGCTACAAAGAAACTTGGGCAGTGTAGTGACGTGAGTAGCATCGGCTCATAAAACAGATTCACACTTCTCCTGGTATACTTTGATAAATTTTGAATGAATGTTGATTTTTTTTTCTATCTTGCAATTTGCAGAAGAAATACCGGCAACATCCAGACACTGTGAAATTTACACAAGTGGTGGATTCGCCAGTTCAGGTTCAAGCCGCCATCAACGCCAAACAGCTGAGTGATGTAAGTAAGCCTGCCTGGACCGCCTTATTTTAGAACAATTTAAAAAAAGAGTTGGTCCTGTACATCTTAAATTACCTTTTTTCTGACTGTATGTTTACATACATCATAGAAAGGGTTCATATAGTTTACAAAGAACAGAATTTTTAAATTACAAATTGGCCCTTTATTGACTGAAATTGCAACAATCATTAGCTAATGCTCAAGATCATCCTCTCCTAGATATGCAGATCACCTTAAAATGTGCCCAATCATCCACGTAGCCCAGCTGTCTTTCTGTGGGCACCATGGAAACTGGAGAGCCATCTCTCTGTAGTATAAATAGCAACAAGCATTCATTTGGCCCAGAATAAACCCTGTGATCAGAGAGGGGCTGGGGAGGCAGGGAAAGGGACATTCAGTATGTCTTAGATGGAGTCCAGCAAATACACTGCTGCCCTCCAGTGACCGGAAATCAAATTACTCTGTATTCACTTTTTTTTTTTTTTTTTTTTAAATAAAACATAAATGTATGACTTGTTTTCTCTTTGCAGTTGAACTACAAGGCGCAGTATGAGGAATTGAAGGTCAAGAACTCTCTGCCCCCAGACTATCCCTTCTTCATCCAGTCCAGAGTTAACGCTTTTAACCTCAGTGATGTAAGTAACTGCACCTACCGGTAATTTATACAGTTATTTAATTGCTGTCAGAAGCAGTATTGGAAAAAGGACTGATATCATTTACTTAAGTAAAAGTACTGTGAAATTACTTCATTACTAGTAAAAGTCCTGCATTTAAAACCTTAAAAGTACTTTTTATGCAATGGACCCATCAGGATTGTTTTCTATAATTTAAAAGTATTAATAAATTATTTGTATTGATGCATTATTTTAAACTACTTTATAAAATTGTTATAAGGTTTAATTTCAAGAAAATTACTTAAGATTGATCCTATTTTTTATGTTAAATATTGACCTGAAATGCAATTAAAGCTGTCACATTCCCCCACTGGTCAGAAGATTCATTGTATGAATGTTGTATTTCTCTCCTTACAGAATTGTTACAAGTATGATTGGGAGAAAACTAAAGCGAAAAAGTTTGAGGTCAGGGGCGACGCTATCCCAATCCTCGCCGCCCGTGCTCACACAAACATTGCCAGTGATGTGAGTATGCTTCCTCATCAGCCTTTATGATTTCAGTATTCTTTGCTAGCTTTGTATTTCAGTCCAGTTTCTTTTTGCTCACCACTTGCTCCTCTTTGCAGGTTAAATATAAGAAAGAATACGAGAAGAACAAGGGACAGATGGTTGGAGCCCTCAGCATCAACGACGATCCCAAGATCTTGCACTCTGTTCATGTGGCCAAAATCCAGAGTGATGTACGTCATTAGCTTGCTGCACTCCTAAATCGCTTACATTTCTTAATATTAATTCTAATTACAGCTGAGATCAGAGGAATCTTTGACAACCTCTTCCTGATGTCTCCACAGCGTGAATATAAAAAGGATTATGAAAAGATCAAGACCAAGTATCATTCACCACTGGATATGATGTCAGTCACTTTGGCTAAGAAATCCCAGGGAATCGCCAGCATGGCTGGTTATAGGAGCATCAGCACCAACTTCTTCCTTCCTCCAGACTCTGTGCTGTTGGACTTAGCCAAGAAAGCTAACATCATCCAGAGTGACGTAAGTACAGAAAGACTGTGCACCATCTTCTTCTGACAAACCAATTATAATTTAACATATACTTACATTTCTTTTCTTCATTTCTTCTGTATTGCAGAATGAATACAAGTCTGAGTACAATGCTAATACCAAGGGAACCCCATGGATTTCCTTTGGTTCGTTGGATGTGGAAAAGAATAAGAAAGCTGCTGAAATCCTCAGTGAGGTGTGTGCAACAGCATCCCTTCACTCTTCAAGATGCACTTTCTTAACAAATTATGTGCGATAATTCAATGTGTCACACTGTTGTTGCATGTATGCATATTGTTATTTATGTCTATTTACTTCAATTGATTCTACATTCCATATTTTACTTAAAACTTACATTTGTATTTTATATTGATGTATATTTAGAGCAGTACGCTTCTTCAGCTTTATTTTATTTACAGACTTACTTACTCTTATGTTGTTTTCTTGTTTCCTACAGAGGAAATACAGACAACACCCAGACACGATCCCTTTCACCTCCATTGACGACCACCCGATCATGATGCAGGCCAAAGTCAACCAGCTTCAGAGGAGTGATGTGAGTCTATTGTCATTACTTTCACTGTTAATAAGGAATCCCTCTGCGTTTTTTTTTCACTTCACTTTAAGTGCAGCACATATGACTTCTGGCCTGATTTCTTTCTTGTCTTGCAGCTGTTCTACAAGAGAGGTCTGGAGGAGGTTCACCAGAAGTACTCTCTGCCTCCTGATGTCCCTGAGTTACTGCAGGCCAGGTGCAATGCCTACAACATCAGCAACGTAAGGAAGAGAAAATATAAAATATAAATATTCTCTTATGGCATGCTTTTTACATCAGGATTCTTAGGATACTTAGCAGTTGCCTTATTCTAAGAGCAATAAATTTATAGTGAGTATAGCAGAATAAGTATTTTTCTGAGATCTCAATCTTTGCAAACAACCAATTAAACAAGTGCACGTAGATGTGTGCAGCCCCCAATATCAACAACAACTTCAAGAAACAAATAAAGAAGTACGCTGCGGTCCAGGCGAATACAAATGAAATACCGACGTTCACAATGAGTGTAGACCAAACGGGACATCTTACCAGATTCACTTGCATTTAGCCAACAACTTAGATTAGGATAAATGTTCCATATGTTGTATTATTAATTTCTTTCTCCAGCATAAAAAACATACGAAATATGTGTGTAAATGTGTAGTGGGTACATGCCAAATGTTTTCATATCTTTTGTTGATGTTTTTTTCCCCTCTACTCTGTCATTTCAGAAAAATTACAAGCATGCCTGGCAGAAACTGATCGCTAAAGGTCACGGCGTGAAGCATGATGCTATCTCTGTTATTGCTGCCAAAGCTGCCAGACATGCTGCCAGTGATGTAAGTTTCCTGAGTGACTGAGCCACCTTCTCAGAATCACAATCTCAATTTTAACATGTTCTGAACCAAATATATTGTGCTTCCTCTTGCAACATATTATCATTATAAATACTGTATGCCCTTCAAACTCTAGGTCCAGTATAAAAAGGCTTATCTGAAGGACAGAGGCCACCATGTTGGCTTCCGCAGCCTCCAGGACGATCCTCTGCTGGTTCACTACATGGAGGTGGCTAAGTTGCAGAGTGACAAGAACTACAAGAAGGACTACCACCAGGTCAAGCTGAAGTATCACTCTCCAGTGGACATGATAAGTTTGGTCCATGCCAAACATGCCTCAGCTGTGCAGACCAATGCTGGATACAAACAGACCCAGAATAAGTACTTCCTTCTTCCTGATGCAATGAACCTGGTACTTGCTCGCAACATGAACTACAATGCCAGTGATGTAAGTTAAATTTTCTTGAGGTGACTTATGTGTAATCAGTTGGACTTAAACTTTTTTCTTCAGTAAATGATGATGCTTCTACAGGTCTGATCATATTTTCTTGTGTCTCCCAGTTTAACTATAAACAGGAATATGAGACCTCAGTTAAGGGAATAGGCTGGGTTCCCATTGGTTCCCTGGATGTGGAGAAAGCCAAGACAGCAGCTTCTGCTCTCGATGAGAAAAAATACCGCCAGCACCCTTCCAACTTCAAATTCACCAGCACTGTTGACTCCATGAGCATGGAGCTGGCCAAGACCAATGCTAAGATCATGAATGCGGTGAGAAGGCACCTACGGAATAACTTCTTTATCCGTTCTGCAATAAAATTCATGATTTTAGTGATTGCATTTCTTTTCAGAATGATATAAACCTATCTCTCCTTCACAATTATGCAGAAAGAGTATAAGGCCAGTGGAGAGAAGTTCATGCACACTTACCATCTCCCTGCTGATACCCCTGAGCTGATGCAAGCCAGATACAACGCCGTCAACATCAGCCCGGTTAGTTGCACATTCTTGTCTAGTATTGTATGAATACAAAACTTTTTTTTTTTTTTTTACATATTTGTAACATAAACCAAATTATTATTTTATGCAGAATTACTACACCTATGCTCACCGTCAAGATCTGCTCAAAGGACATCATGTGAAGGAAGATGCCATATCTGTTATTGCGGCAAAAAGCTCCAGAGACATTGCCAGTAATGTAAGTTGTGACTTTGCTCGTTATAATATTATTCAAATGTTGTTGGATTCAATTGTGTTATTCCAACTGGATGATATTCTTTCTTACAGTACAAATACAAGCTGGCTTACGAGAAGGCAAGAGGTCACCATGTCGGCTTCCGCAGCCTCCAGGACGATCCTCTGCTGGTTCACTACATGCAGGTGGCTAAGATGCAGAGCGACAAGAACTACAAGAAGGACTACCACCAGGTCAAGCTGAAGTATCACTCTCCAGTGGACATGTTGAGTGTAGTCCAGGCCAAGCAGGCCTCTAAGGTTCAGACCATGGCTGGATACAGGAATATCCCTCACAACTACTTTCTTCTGCCTGACAACATGCACCTGCGTCTGTGTCGCGGCATGATGGAGATTCAGAGTGACGTATGTATTTAAATTCTACCCAAAATTACTAAGTTGTAGTGGTTAAATAATAAGAAGGTCGTGGGTTATAATCATAGTTGTACAAGTTCTGAATGTTTTTCACTTTGAACCCACAGAATGTGTACAAGTCAGATTACAACAGCTACAGTAAAGGCACTGGATGGGTCCCCATTGGTTCTGTGGATGTTGAGAAGGCCAGAGTTGCCAAGGCCGCTCTGGATGAAAAAAGCTACCGCGTGCATCCCAGTACTCTCAAATTCACAAGCAAGACTGACGCAATGAACACGGCTCTGGCTCTTGCCAACACGAAGATAATGGACAATGTAAGAATGTCTCCCATTTTTATACAAATAAGAGATCAAATCTATTTAAAATGTGTTGTATTAATAAATGTTTGACCCAAAGGCCCCCAAAAGCTTCCATAAATTCACAGGCTTTACTGTTTTCGTTTTTACCCTTTCTGTTAGGCTTCATACAGAGCTTCTGGTGAGAAGTTCATGCACACCTATAACCTGCCAGCTGACTGCCCTGAGTTCCTCCAGGCTAAGTATAACGCCCAGACCATGAGCGAGGTGAGAGGACAATATTTTAATTGAAAATCAAAGTGCAAGTTAAAGTAATATAACTTGCATGAATTGCCATGCAAGTTATCTGTTTACAAAACTGTATTGTGACACTTTGTTGTTTTTTCACAGAGTCACTACAAGCACAAATGGCTGGAGGATATTGCCAAGGGATATGACATGAAGCCTGACGCTATTTCTGTTCTGCATGCTAAGCATGGCAGACACATTGCCAGCAATGTATGTACCCCATAAATACACCCCAAATCAAATCTATTCAGTACTTTCTTCCATGTTACTGAAACAGTCACTCCTCTGCCTTTTTCTTTCAGGTCCAATACAAGAAAGAGTACGAGAAGGCCAGAGGCCACCATGTCGGCTTCCGCAGCATCAAGGACGATCCTCTGCTGGTTCACTACATGGAGGTGGCTAAGTTGCAGAGTGACAAGAACTACAAGAAGGACTACCACAAGTCCAAGCTGAAGTATCACTCTCCAGTGGACATGATGAGTGTAGTCCAGGCCAAGCAGGCCTCTAAGGTTCAGACCATGGCTGGATACAGGAATATCCCTCACAACCACGTGCTTCTGCCTGACAACCTGCACCTGCAGCTGTGTCGCACCATGAACATCCAGTCAAGCGATGTGAGTGGCAGACACTGTTTCATCTGTTGTTAATGTTTTTATGGTTCAAACCAATTAATGTAAATTTTGTGCTTGATTTTCACATTTGATAATTATTTTTAAGAGGAGGGTTTGTTGTTGATATTAACTTTAGAACCTGTGTCATGACCTAATTTTCTATAATTTTTTTTCAGTGTGATTACAAGTCTGAATGGAATAACTTCATCAGAGGTATTGGATGGGTTCCTATTGGCTCA
>JAOWBC010000002.1:21839388-21854818 GCA_028566105.1 Hypoplectrus providencianus | reverse complement strand
GAGCCGGCTGAGATAGGCACAGCCTCCCCGTGACCCGGGATTACCTGGATAAAGCGTTTCGGAAAATGGATGGATGGATGGATAATTTAATTAGTAATTTTTCATTATTAATAGTGAGGATAAATATAACTGTGTCTGAGCTTCATTGAGGATCATTTGTAAGTTGCGATATTGGGCTGTAATTAATTAGGTTGACTTGACTTGAAATTCTGTTTTCCCACAGATTGCCTACAAGAAAGACGCCAAAGCCAACCTGCACTACACCAGTGTAGTCGACCGTCCTGACATTAAGAAGGCAACTCAGGCTGCCAAACTTATTAGTGAGGTAAACAACGAATACAGTATGAACCTGCAAATTAAAGACTAAAATCTGTACAACACAGATGCAGAAATATGAAAAGTTCAGTGTGCAGAAGCCTGTTTTCACTCCCACAGTGATATTTGAATGAATGTAGACTCTTTTACAGCCATTACCTCGTCATTTATTATTTGTTTGTTGATTATTATACAAAGAAAGAACCAAAGCATCACCACAACGTCCATTGATTCTTGTTCGTTCTTGTCTCTGTCAGATCGGCTACCGTGAGAAGGCCCGTGAGGAGGCCAGCCGTGGAGGCTCTCTGGTCCACCGCCCAGACATTGCTCTGGCCACAGAGGTGTCCAAGCTGACAAGCCAGGTACACCAAACCAAATCCACCTGGGCCAGTCACATTCAAGTCACACTGCTTTCTTTCTGGTCCCCTGAAGTTTTCACCTCCTAGAAAACGGTTTCCTTATTTATCATACAAGGCAGCGGGAGTCAGCCAGTGGAAGCTGCATTACTCTTCTTCCTGGGTTTCATTGTCAGATCAGCTTCCAGCAGCTAATATCTGCAGACTAGTGTCGCTGTGGTAGATGCTTAGCAGCAGTCCTGTAGACCTAACGATGAAACTAGCAGCCCTCCCATAGCGCTTCCTCTGCCATGCTGCATTTCAATCCTTAATCTGTCACCATGAAAGAACATTTACATGTTTAACTGCTCATTTCACTGTACATGTCTCCATCCTTAAACCTCTCCTCTTCTCCATTCCTCTTTTACTGAACTCCTCTGATCCCTCATCTCTTTCCTCTCCCTCTCATAATGTCCTGGTCTGTGCGTGTGCCCTCATCCCTCCATCTCACTGCGCTTTGTAGGTGGAGGCCAAGCCCTCCCTCCATGGAGCCGCTTCCTACGATACCCCCCAGATGCGCCACATTAAGAAAATGAGTGCCGTGACTAGTGATGTAAGGAGGTTAACGCCCTGAAACCGAAGGGGCTGCTACTATCTGTCCGTGTCCTGTTCTGTCTTTCTGTTTACTTCTCATCAATCCGTTGACTGACTTGATTTATTTTGATTCATGACTTTGCTGCGGGGTACCTGTATTTTTGCAGTTTACTATTTTGTGCCCCCTTTGCTCTTCTATTTCCCCGATAAGCTGTGGCTCATTGCTAGGCATAGACGGGGTCATTAGTGTGTTCCCAGGGTCCGATGTTCCCAGGGCATTTGAATCTAACTGGGGATGTTAATGGTTGATCTATTTCTAGTTAATTGCATAATTAATTATTTAAGTGAACAGATTAACCAATAATACAATAGACAAGGAACGTATGACTCTCAGAAAGTCTATAGATTATGGACTAATTTCACAGTGCAGTATTAGTAATTTTAGTTAAGTAAGGGATCTAAATATTTTTCAACGATTGTGCACATGGTGAACAGAAGCAGCTGCTTGGTTAATTCAGGTGGAGATCAAATGTCAGACAGCAGGACTATAGGACTTTGGACTTTGCTGAGAACATTCAACTGTATGAAATGTTTCCTTCACTTGTTATATTAAGAGAAAATTGATCCAGGGAGCAAAGGACCCTGGGTACATAGAAACACTCCCAGCATAGACAAGCATTACTGCATGCACAAAACTGTATGTTTTTCTTATTTTGTTCAACATTTTCAGATTTTTCCCGCTCATTCAATGTGTTTTTATTAAAAAACTGCATTTGATTACTGTACAAAACATGTGTTTATCCAGCTGTAACCATGCAGAGTAGAGACTTACAGAGTTTCCTCCTTAACGTGCAGATTAATTGATAATTCCTGCTGGATTTACACAGGTTTTCTTTGTTTCTGAGACACTGTTTTAAACTGGTTTGTCTCACTTCTCTCTGAAGCTGAATGATTTGTGGGTTGACAGAAACAATCCCGGCTCCCTCTGAATCTCGCCCACAATCACACCGCCCTATCCTTCCATATATACTCCTCTTATATATATATGAAGTCAATGTTGTGTTTGTGTCAATCATGTAATGCCGGATTACTTGAAGCTCATTTACAAGACACTGAACAAAGTCTCAGGGCGTCTCCACAGCTGAACTGTTTGGTTTGAGGGTGTTTTTTAACTTACATTTGTAGAACAGAAAGACTAAAATTTAAAAACTTCTTCTGAAGCCTTGAACCAAACTGCAGCTGTGAACGCACCCACAGAGACGTTTCTGCCCTCTGAGACTAATTAGCAAAATGATTGCTGAATGAAACAGGGAAAGAAACTCATGATGCATGAGAAAATCACTTTTACAGGAAATACAGTTTGATTAAAGTTCCTGTATAACAAGGGATGCAAACTTAATTTTAAAGTAAAGATGCACACTATTGAAATCCACTTCTGCCTGTGAAAAATCATTGTATTTTTGAAGACATTTTTTTTAATACTACTCATTATATAATGACTCATTATCTAAGTCATTATGTTACAGAGCTAAGTTTTTATTGTCATATATTTGAAATTTAAAGAATTTGGTTTTTTTTATGTAAGCTTTATCAATAGGATTAAAAAAAACAAAAAAAATTATAAACTTTTTTGAAATAAAATACATTTTGATCTTATTTTACTCTTTTACTGGCAGTGATGCACTTCCAGTAGCATACATCACACAACAACATTTACTCAATATTATCAGAAAGTTATTCGTCCCTTTTTATACACTATCTAAAAAAGCATTATGTTGTTCTTTAAATGTTTCCAGTGGGCTGGCATCTGTGAGTCTTCAACTGGTTTTAGTCCTCTAACTTTCATTTATATATCGACTCCAACAGTTGAAATACAAGGAGAAGTTTGACAAGGAAATGAAAGGAAAGAAACCACAGTATGACCTGAAGGACAGTAAGATTTACAAGACTTTGAAGGATGCCAACGTGTTGGCTAGTGAGGTAAGTGATCAAACCATTGCAGATCATTCATTTTGGTAACATTTTGACATCATGACACACAGATCACGAGTGTTTCTGCTCACTCCGCGTGCAGGTGAAGTACAAGGGCGACCTGAAGAAGATCCACAAGCCTGTGACCGACATGGCGGAGTCTCTGTCCATGCAGCACAGCCTGAGCACCAGCAAACTGTCCAGCCAAGTAAGACTTCATCATCCTGTAACCCCCTCACACTCCATCCACAGGCTGCTGGGACTTTGTTTTCCATCACCCCACATTATTCACCCTCTCATGGATTTACACACTTATGACAGTGTGAGCTCATCTGGAAGTGACCCTTACCCTTCTCACCTTTCACCTTTGACCTCCATCATATAATCACCTTCGATAACCTCTGCTTCTTTTTTTTAAGTTTGATTTTTTTTTTTTCCTTTTTATATTTTTTTTATCTACCAAACTAGTAATTTATTAATTTGTCATTTAACAAAATAAAACTCCCCACTTCTTCATTGATTCAAGATCATTTTTCATATAATTTTTAACCATCATTTTTTTTTTTTTATTTCACTTGTGTTTTTTTTTTATTATGTCATGTTTTTGACATATAATAGCTAAGAGCTGTTTTCTATTGGAGCCCATCACCAGTGGGAGGGAAAAAAGTCATTATAATCACAAACTTTCTTGAAATAAAGGACTTAACCTCTCCAAATAATGACTTAAGATATTAAATTAATGACGTGGTATCCCAAAATAGTGTCTTGATATCTTGAAATAATTACTTAATATCATGGAAAAAATGTCTAAAATATCTATCTAAAAGTATCTAAAAAATGCATTTATATCTTGAAACTTAGTATCTTACCACAATGACTTAATCTCATTAAATAACAATGTTGTAATTAAAATTACTCAATATAAAGAAATTACTTAGTATGTCAAAACAGTGACGTGTTTTAGTGATCTTGGAATAATGACTCAAAACTCAAGAAATATTTTATATCTTTATTTAGTACCTTAAACAATGACTTAACATCCTAAAATAATGATAAATGTTCAAAATAAAAAATTATTAATTATTATACTTTGTCCAGGTTTATCATTTATAAGACTAACTCACAACTTTGATGTACCAAGATGATATTTTAACAAAGTTTCTGATTATAATGCCTGNNNTTATCATTTATAAGACTAACTCACAACTTTGATGTACCAAGATGATATTTTAACAAAGTTTCTGATTATAATGCCTGAAAAATCTTCTTTTTTTTTCTACCAAACTGGTGAATATGGGTTTCAATTCGACGCTCCTTTTCTTCCTCGCTGTTCTGAGCTGTCTGACTTTAACGGATTCCCCCTTAGTACTGCTACAAGAAGAAATTTGAGGAGAGTAAGGGTCACTACCACATGATCGCTGACACACCAGAGCAGCTCCATCACAAGGAGGCCTCTGAGCTGCAGAGCACCGTAAGTGATCCAGACCCGAAACCTCAAAACTACAGAAGCATATCGCTGCCACACGTATAAAAAAAAAAAAAAAAAAAAGCTCCATTTATCACGTTATAACGAGATACTAACACGTTATTTTGAGATAATGCAAGTTTCTCGTAATAACAAAACAATGAAAGTTTCTTGTTATAACGAGAAAAGGATAGTTTCTTGGATGAGATTTGGATGACATTGATACAATATCCACAGATGATGATACTGGTATCAATATCATACAATGTGCTCAAGCTAAAAGCAGAATTTAATAAAAATCATCTGAAATCATTATTTAATCTTGTTTCCTTTTTTTTTTCACCATCACGAAATAACATGATAGTATCTCGTTAGTTTCTCATTATAACGAACTAAATGCAGCATATTTTCTTTTTTGAGGGTTGCAGCAATACGCTTTTGTAGAAAACAAACGCTGACTGTGGGTTTAAACTGCTCAACATCTTCCTTCTCACACAAAAGTGTATTTTTTTTATATCTGCATCTCAGGTGTCAACTGCAATACAGCGTGCATTTTCAGCTTGAAAATATTCGACTTTATGTTTCTCCAGGTGAAATACAAGGAGAAGTACGAGAAGGAGAAGGGCAAGGCCATGCTGGACTTTGAGACGCCCACATATGTGACTGCTAAGGAGGCCCAGCACATGCAGAGCCAGGTAAACCCCCTGTCTGTCTGCTGAGTGGTTAAAGCAGCTGCAAATTAAAAAAAAACAAAAAAAAACACTTTTTATTTCAAGCCTCTCTCTCAGCCTGAAGACACTGCAGTGCCTGCCATATATTAACCTGTATTGTAATGATAAATATTGGTTTGCTTCAGCTTGTTGGACTTCCAGCTATTGTTTATATCAGACTTACAGAATGTTTAGAAAAACCTTTTACATTGCCTTTAATGCCAGTTTATTACGTCAAGTTGATGTTTCTGTGCTTGGTAGTTACAATTTCTTTTTTTTTTCCTTTAACAATTCAGTTCACAATATTTTTTATCCTTTGCTATTTTTTTGGATTCTGAACTGGCTATATTTAAAATAAGCTGGTAGAAGGCGGTGTAAAAGATTAAACTCATGCAACGTGTTGTGTATTGTTGTTTTCTAATGCTATGTTTAAGTTCAGACTGCTTAGTCTACGATACAGGGACGGAAAAGGTAAAGTATGTTTGATTCAGTCTGTAAATGAAATCAAGGAAACTTAAATTATAGTTTTGTAAGATTCAGTTAAATCAGTTAATGCATTTATTTTGATATTTCAGTGTTACACTCCAGATTTCAAACATTACTTTTGTACTTTTGCTTAATTTAGTATGAATTTAGGACTTTACTTGTTATGGAGAAATTTCACAGTGTGGTATAAATGTTTTTACTCAAGTAAAGGATCTGAAAGTAAGTATGACAGCATTACATTCATAGATTTCATGAGTCATTTTAAGGAGAGTGGTGCGCCCCCTGCAGGTGGAGGTAACTGCATTGTGAACCAGCGCTGCTTGCATGTGGTTACCTGAGCTCTGTCTGTCCCTTGTCTTGTCTTTGCGGCCAATAGAAAGACTATAAGAAGGACTTTGAGGAGCACATGAGGGGCAAGAACCTCTCAGGCTTGGAGGTCACCCCTGCCATGATACATGTCAGACACGCCACCAAAATAGTCAGTGAGGTAACTACAGGACGATTCATCCGAGACGACCTCCCCCCGTTTACCTCACCCATCCTTTATAATCCTACTAAGACCAGATCCACACCACGGTCCCTCTTCCCTTCACCATTTTATTTCACTTCTCCCTGAAGTTTTTAGTTTTAGTTTGTTTGCATGAATCACAACACAACTCTAAACTCTTAATAATGCCTCATTCATCCATTTCTCTACACTTAGAGTAGTTGTTTGTTTTTATATATTTGTGTCCATTGACATCTTGGACTCCTGCTTTCGTAATCAGGAGATTATTAATGAGATTATAAAGGTAAAAAAAAAATGTCTGTTTGCAGTTATTTCAGTCAGTATTGGGAAATACTTACTTAATTCTTGTGTTTTCCATTTTATCTGATCAAATAATCAAAATAACAACCTAGTAACTCAAAATAATGACTTTATATCTTGGAACAATGAATATGTATCGCAAAATAACTTTTTTAGATTGGAATAATGACTGAATATCTAAAAAATGTATATATAAAAATGACTTAATTATACTTAATTTATCAAAAAAAAAGCTTAATATTTCAAAATAATCACTTCCTGCATTTTTTGTGGGTCCACCCACAAAGTTTAGTTTGTTTGTTTGCATGAATCACAAAACAACTGTAAACTCTTAATAATGCCTCATTCATCCATGTCATTATTCATGACATCGTTTTCTGTTTTTATTTTTTTGTTTATTGACACCTTGGAGACGACTAACAGTTTTGGTTAGAAAATTCTGCGTGCATGAATGCATCATCAGTCAATGCATGCATCAATCAGTCCACAGTGTAACTTGAATTGTTTTGTGTTTTTGTTTTCATGTTCTATCTGATAAAATGTGGTTCACATTGTCTTTTATCAGGATTCTTGCCAAAGTCACCAATGTCTTTACTCTCTCTGTGCGAATAAGACTGATTGTAATAACATTTACTATTTAATCATGATATCATAGACCTAAAATCTGTTGCTGCTGAAGTTTCTTTGTCTTTCTTTGGGATGTTTGGTGACTTTGAGCTCAGAGGGCGAGCACACAGAGCTCGCCGTACTGTCTGTCTGTTTGCCTTGGCCTGGCCTGCCTGTGTGCCCTTCTTGCAGTCTCTCTGTTCTTCTTCCATCCTGTAGAGAGAGTACAGGAAGGATCTAGAGGAGGGAGTGAAGGGTAAAGGGCTAACTGTACTGGAGGAAACTCCGGAGCTTTTGAGAGCAAGGAATGCAACTCAAATCCTGTGTGAGGTACGGCTGACTGAGAGGTGATGGACAAACAGCATCACCCTCTCAACCGAGTGCCTTCCCACAACCCTGCTCCTGATGCACCATCCGCAGCATCCCGTCCCCTTAACTGAGCTTCTCCACACACTAGTGCTGGGTGTGACTTGGTCCTTGCTTCATGACATCACTAATTTTCCAGCACCCTCCTTTCATTTGTCCTCATCTTTACCTTTGATCACCAAAATTTTCTGTTATACTCTTTTATGTCAGATAAATATTCCTAAAGTCAGCCTGAAATGCACTCAGAGCATATTTTGTTATATTGTTTTGTAATTTTAGAAAAATGTTTAATAGTATATTTGAGGCTTTTTTCATTGACTTTTATATTTCTGCACATGTAAACAGAGAAAATACACCTGAACTGGCATAAAATAGGAACAAAAGTAGCATCCTAACAAGCTAATAAGCAAATCTAAAATTAATAAACAACCTTGTTAGGGGTAATAACAGGTAAAAAAAGAAAAAATTAAAAAGTAATAACAGGGAAAAAAAGAAAAAAGTTCTTTCTTCTTGTCAGGATATACTCTGAATGCACTTGATGTTGATTATTGGAGAACATAAAAGAAGTGGCTTAATAAATAAACTAGAAATAACAAATATTAAGAAGAAACATTGACTTGTTTAAAATATCTAATGATGCTTTAACACACTGTTCTTAACCACTGATTCTCTATATTTCAGTTTTGAGTGGAGATTCACAAACAATCTGCTGCCCAATTTTAACTTTTCAACCAAAAATTCCTAATTTCTTCTAACTCTCCTTTATTCACCACTCCTCCAGGCGTTTTGGTTTTGCAGCCCCACCCAATATGAATGAGTAGAAATCCTGTTATTTGTAGATTCTTCATGTCATATTTGCTTTTAACAGCTACGGGGCTTTAATGAAAATATTTAATCACTGGTAACTTTACAGAGAGAGTACAAGAAGGCGCTGGAGCAGGAGATCAAGGGCAAAGGAATGTTGGCTTTGGCTACAGACACCCCGGACTTCATGAGGGCCAGAAACGCGACTGACATCCTCAGTCAGGTCTGAATCAATATGTTCAAAATACATGAATATTCAAAGAGCAGTTCAGGTATTCTGTACTAAAGTCTGAATCCGTTCTGATGGATGTTTCTTTCCTCAGACTAAGTACAAGCAGACCGCTGAGATGGACAGAGCCAGCTACACCAGCGTCATCGACACCCCCGACATCATCCACGCTCAGCAGATGAGGAACATCATCAGCCAGGTAGAAAACAAGTTTGATTTGAG
The DNA here is from genome assembly GCA_028566105.1 of Hypoplectrus providencianus. NCBI lineage: Eukaryota > Metazoa > Chordata > Actinopteri > Perciformes > Serranidae > Hypoplectrus > Hypoplectrus providencianus. The sequence goes on along the minus strand of JAOWBC010000002.1, from coordinate 21,845,907 downwards.
ACATATCTCCCTCTCTAGGCTGTGAAGCTAGTTATGTCTTTAAACTATTAACTGAGGGCTCCCCTTGAGGAAGAAAATGTCTGTTTCAAGCGGAGAGACTCCAAGAAAAACATTTTTTATCAAGCTAGAACTACTCTAGTTAAATATTTACATTAAGTTTCACTGAATGTTTTGTTTGAATATGCAATTAATGCAAAACAGAAATCCAAACACTGGACAAAGCAGGTTCAGAATTTTGTTTAATGTTGTTGAAATATTAGAATCAAATTATTTTTTACAGAGGCAATTATGGATATCTGGATATTAGAAATACCATAAAAAGCTGTAAAAATCATTATGCCACTTTTTACATTTTATGTATATGCAAATATGCAAATGGGATAATATTTAATGATTTTTTGGAGAATTTAGAAGAAATCTACAGACTACGGACAGAATTGTAAAATAATATTATCTAAATGTCAATTAATGTAACTAATAATGTTGTCTTTCCACTAATCTCCAGGGTGAGATGTTACATTCTGGGAAAAAAAAACTATTCTTTAATCCCAGTCCTACTGTTTGTGGTTTCGTCCAACAGAAAAAGTACAAAGAGGAGGCTGAGAAGACCATGTCCCACTATGTGCCGGTCCTGGACACCCCGGAGATGCAGAGAGTCCGTGAGAACCAGAAGAACTTCAGCACTGTAAGTAACAAATGTTCATTATTATTTACGTTGGTTGTTACTGGGGCAGCATGTCTGAGGATCAGAGGTCCTACTGGTGTCTGATTGGTCTGTGTACGTCTCCATGTCTGCTCTAAAGTATTATCTTCAATACTTTACTCTGTTCTACTGTAACTGGAATGTTTATTCTCTAATTTATTTGAATCCAGTTGTAAAATATTGGTTTGGTGTCAATTTTTCTCTTCTTTGCTTCTTTCTGTTTCTTCTTTTCTTTGATTTGACCTCTTTGTTATTGTGAAACATTTTAACTGCACTCTTGTTTTTCTCCCTGTAGAATCTTTACCAGATTGACCTTAAAAACATAAAGGGCAAAGTGTCTACTGTAAAGGACACTCCTGAAATGCTTCGTGTTAAAGAGAATACAAAGAATTTCAGCTTGGTATCTACAACATAATATTATTTCTTCATCTTTTCCAATAACACATTTTTATTACACTTCCTTTCATTTATTTTGTCCTTTTTTATTTAATATTTATTTACTCTTTTTAACAAACCCTGACATGCAGCCCTGATTTATCTGGACCAAATATTGTTTAACCTTATAGAATATGCGACTTTTTAATTCATGCAACTAACCCGTGACAACTTGCTCCGTAGTGTAACATTTATACCTGTTAGTGCAGAGCTTGTGTGTTGTTAGACTTTTGTTCACAGTGCCGTGTTGTTGTTGCAGTGTCCGCACAAAATGTTCCTTTAAATGTTTCATCCATGTTTGTTTTCTTGATGTTGTGTGTTGGATGCAAGCTACATCAAGTGTAGCTTTGAAATTAGATCACACACTTCTTCCTCATTATCCAAATATTGAAATGAAGCTAACCGTTCCTCGCTCTTCATGCAAAGATTCAGTACAAAGAGGATTTGGGAGTAGGAACAGCTTTGCCTGAGACCCCTGAGATGGAGAGAGTTAAACGCAACCAGCGGAACATTAGCACGGTACTCCTCAGAGTGACCCGCCTCCTCCATTCCCTCCTTATCCAGCAACCTGGAATATAACCAGACATGTAATCTCTTTAAATATCCATTTTCAATCCTACACAGATTTCCTTCATGCTGACGATTTTCTATTTTCTATTTATTTATTACTAATTATAGGGTTTTATGGAGCCCACAAAGATTCCTATTTTTTTTTGTTTACTTTGGCCAAATGTATATAAATTCACATATTTAAAATCTAAATTATGTGGTCAGATTTGTGTGTTTTATTGCATTTTTTGGCATTTTTTGAGAATTTCTTCTTGAGATGTCCATCTTTGTTTTTAGGGGGTTGTTTTGCAGTGGAGTCAGTAGTTTTCAATGCTGGACTAGCAGCTTTTTTTCTGCAGCATTTCCTGCAATTAAATCAGTTTTTTTTCTCTATTGGAAGGGATATCCACACATGTGCATTTGTAATACAGCCAATAGGAATGGAAACCCTGAAATGATCTGTGGCCAAATTTTCTCATCATGGGCTTAGTATGCAGAATTTTGAAAACAAGAGGACATGCAGAATGACAATCTGCTGAATTAAGATGAACCTTTTGTACAATGATGCAGGAAAAACAACAAAAAAAAAAACTATATCTATCCAGCATCATCATCTATTGGGACTTTGAGGGCTCTGTAGCATTTTATTTCCAAAATAATAATAATATTTGATAATCATTTTATTTTTTGTTTTGTTTTGTTTTAAATACTTTAAAAAATACTCAATTAGCTATAACATGGGAATAAATAATAATAATAATTCATTGCTTTTACACCCCAAAGTAATGAACTAAATGAAAAATAATCCCTTTTGGAAGCAGAACATCATTTTTCACAACCTTCCTTACTGCCAACATTCCCAACTACCACTCAGACTGGTACCAGTAATGTGTTGCTGTCAGTTTTTGGATGCTGTTGTTATGAATGGATGAACATGTGTGTGTGTCCACTGTGCTATTGTGTGTCTGTGTCTCACTTTGTGTCTGTGTAACATATGCAATGGGCAGATTCAGTACAAGGAGTCTGTGGGTCAAGGCACATCCATACCAGATCTCCCTGAGGTGAAGCGGGTCCGAGACACCCAGAAGAATATCAGCTTGGTAGAGATTTAAAAAAAAAAAAGGCTGCAGTGTTTCCCAACATGCCCCCTGACCTCTCATTCTCTAAACTCATAAAAAAAAAAAAAACTTTACCTAGTTCTGCTTTCCTCCTCCATCCTAACTCAGTTTCATATTTCACTCCTTTTTACCTTATTATTATTTATCTTCTTCTTTTTTTAAATTTCCCTCAATTTCTTTCTTAAATAAGCCATAATTCCCCTTTATTTTTGTTTTCCTCCGCCCATATATCCCTCTTAATCTGCCTTTGAGTGTTTTACCACCATTTTTGACGTTTTTTTATGTTGTCTTGTCTTAAAGATTCAGTATAAAGAAGGAGTGGGTCAAGGCACGGCAGTAGCAGAGACTCCAGAGATGGACAGAGTTAAACGCAATCAGCAAAACTTTAGCACGGTACTCCACAGAGTGACCCTGCTTCCTCCTGTCCTGCTCTCCTCATAACCAGTCTTTGTTAATGGCTTAAGTTAAATTTTTATTCACAAATTCCCTTTTTTTTTCCCCCTAACAATAAGGAAAGTTCCCTTATTTTTTTTCCTTGATACTTCCCTCCTTTATTGGAAACTAATCTTCCTTTGAGTGTTTTACCACCATTTTTTTCCAATTTTTTTATGTTTTCTCCTTCAAAGATTCAGTACAAAGAAGGAGTGGGTCAAGGCACGGCAGTAGCAGAGACTCCAGAGATGGACAGAGTTAAACGCAATCAGCAAAACTTTAGCACGGTACTCCACAGAGTGACCCTGCTTCCTCCTGTCCTGCTCTCCTTTTTTAGATTAATTACTTTATTTTAAACTAATACTTACCTATTTTTTCCTTAAAATCTCCCACTTTCCCTTTTTTATATCATTTGTGTGAAATTAGCAAGCCCTTTCTTTCTACTTCCTGTCCCCCTAGATTAGAAACTAATCAGTGTATTACCCCATTTGTGACATTTTTTTGTCTTGTCTCATTCAAAGATTCAGTACAAAGAAGGAGTGGGACAAGGCACGGCTGTAGCAGAGACTCCAGAGATGGACAGAGTTAAACGCAATCAGCAAAACATTAGCACGGTACTCCACAGAGTGACCCTGCTTCCTCCTGAGCTGACATTAATTTTTCCCTCTATCCGCCCCCTATATTACACTTTATCCCCCCTCAAAAACACACCCTCATAACACCTTTACCCCTGATTTAGTTGGCTTAACTTTTATCATGTGAAACCCACTGAATATAACATTTTATATTCTGTTGTTGTGCGTCTGTGTCTCACTTTGTGTCTGTGTAATTTTTATGCAATGGGCAGATTCAGTACAAGGAGTCTGTGGGTCAAGGCACATCCATACCAGATCTCCCTGAGGTGAAGCGGGTCAAAGACACGCAGAAGAATATCAGCTCGGTAGAGATAAAAGACTGCAGTGACCCTGATTTTATCCCCTAATTTCACAAAACGTCCTCTGAGTTTTCCTACTAGTATAAAAATCACCATCTCAGTCCTGGTTTCTCCACCTCCATCCTAACTAAAGTTTCATTTATCATTCCTTTCTTTAAAGAAATTGAATTCACAATTCCACAAAAACCTAATTTTCCTCCATAAGTTTCCATTCCCTGGATTTTTTTGGTATTCCCTCCCCTCTTAAATAGACAACTAATCTACCGTTCAGTGTTTTACCAGTGGTTTTTTTTATGTTTTCTCATTCAAAGATTCAGTACAAAGCAGGAGTGGGACAAGGCACGGCCGTGTCAGAGACCCCAGAGATGGAGAGAGTCAAACGCAATCAGCAAAACATTAGCATGGTACTCCACAGAGTGACCGATCAGCCCCTCTGCCTCACTTTCATAACATCTCCTGACCCTCCACCTTCTCGTTTAGCCGTCAGAACCGTTGTCACATCAAACCCATCATGTCGCTGTAACACTAACGAGCCTCGTGGGGTCGGCTAAACCTCACTGTGTCTCTTTCATCATCTCCATTTCTCAGGGAAAAAAGAAAAGTGTGTTTCATGTCTGCTGTGATTTGTTTGGTGCAGTGCTGTGTCTCCTGTCCTCCTGTAAAATGTCCTCTAAATGACCTGCTCTTTACTTTTTCCTTCCTCAAACCCGAAACCGTCAGATAAAGTACAAGGACTCTATGGGTCGGGCCACAGCGATCCCGGACCTCCCTGAAGTGAGGCGGGTCAAACAAACCCAGAAGCACATCAGCTCGGTAGCGGAAAAAAAAAAACCCAGCGTGTGCTCCTAACTGTTGAGAGTGGAGAGTAGTGCTCATCGATAATCCCCTCCATGCGCCTGTTTGCTGCTCCCCCTCCCTCCTGCTCCATCCACCAAGGCTCCTGAGCTCCAGCCCTGCAGTCACCACCACCACCATCATCATCATCACTTTGACCATTCATCCCTTCATTTCCATCCATGCATTTTCTTTTTTCGCCCCTCTTACTCCATCTTTAATCTTCCCACCATCAAGCCTCCTTTTTTTTTTTTGGCCTGTGTTTCCGCCTCAGTATCGATATTTTCTAACCAGCTTTTTTCACCTAAAAGCTGCTAAGTTTCGTTTCACAGCTAACGACAAACTAAATCTCCTGCTGCAGCGTTAGGAGTGTGTTTATTTCCACGTGTTTGTTTGTTTTTTTCTACAACAGAGATCCTGGCTGTTTCGACTGGAGCTACCAGGATTCATCACTCTATAGGACCAATTTCTCAGACTAAATATAACCCAAATAGCACACAAAGCAATCCCTTCCTCCTAATCTTGGAAAAATATCCTGAAAATAACCTTGTCTGTGACTCCAGAGTTTAAGGTTAAACCCAAGTCTACGAAACCAGTCCTATAGCTGTGTGGTGAGTGTGTGTTTCGGTGTCTGACTGGCCTCTCGGGGGCACTGTGCTCTTCGTCCTGTAGGTGTTGTATAAAGACAGTTCAGCCAAGGGAACTCCTGTGGTGTTTACCCCAGAGATGGAGCGGGTCAAACGGAACCAAGAAAACATTAGCTCGGTACCTTCAGAACCACCACAAGAACATATTCTGCCTCCGATATGTTCTTCTTCCGCCCCACGTTAACCCTTTTCTAACTGACTTGTCTCCCAGCTCGAGTTAATTGTATTAATTCTCCCCACTGTGCTCTTTTTAAATGTTCTTAATACCACCGGCTGTGTATTTCACGTCACCACTGCTAACCTCTTCTGTTGTCGAAACTACTCCACTTCATCTTGTCGCCCTGCCCTTCCTCCCACTGAAGACTGGGAGGGTTTTATTTAATCCTTCAACCTCATCTCCCTGCTAATTCATCCGTCTGAATCCCAGTAATGTTCCCCCAGCTCCTGCTGCCAGCAGCTGTGTGCTCCCTCCTAGCCACGCCCTTTGTGCTGTGGATGCTAACGGCTACTGTTTGAAGGCTTCAGGTTCGATTCACTGCAGCCGCTCACTTTGTGTCCTCTTGTCTTTCTCCTCCTTGTCCTGACTCCGCCCCACCCCCCCGCCAGGTGCTGTACTCGGACAGTTTCCGTAAGCAGGTTCAGGGCAAGGCCGCCTTCGTTCTGGACACCCCTGAGATGAGGCGCGTCAGAGAGACCCAGCGCATCATTTCTGGAGTAAGATTTTTGTTTTGTTTTTAATTTTAACTGCACACTAGCACAAGCATCACAAAGCAATAAATGCTTGTTAACTGCTTCACATCGTATCTTTAACAGAAAAGGATGGTCTTTTTTTTATACGTTGCTTGTCATCAAATGACATGAAAATAA
>JAOWBC010000002.1:21779395-21791043 GCA_028566105.1 Hypoplectrus providencianus | reverse complement strand
TTATGTAAAATCTTCTGCTTGTTCTGTTGTATCATGCAGCCCAAACCCTCCACCAATCCCACATTGTCACCATCTAGTGGATATAATCTGACATAAATGTTTCTGCAGAATTTTTCTGTCAAACAGGAACTTGTCTTATTTTTATTTAACCAAAGCTTTTGAATTTGAGAATTTCTTCGTACAAGAAAAATGCCAAACACAGCAATGATGGCATTACTGAAATGAATATATATAGTATAATATAAAATCTAATATGATATAATTTATTTTTAGTCAGTTTAAGTGCTGATTAGGTCAATTACAGCAAACAACAGTATTTAGCACATACTGATCATATGCATGGGCAGCAGAGATGTGAATAATGCTGCATAAGGTTTGGGAATATTCAATAAATGATAAAACATTTTTTGTGAATTACTTCCCTGTTCTTCTATTGTTGTATTTGAATTATTGAGAATTCAAGATGTTGTCCACTTTGAAGGGCCAGTTTCTGATTATTATTAATGATGTTGTTGGAGTTTTATTTGACCTTAAACATTAGTTTAGAGTGAATTTTTTTTAACAATTTACTTAATTTTCAAACGTTTTAAATTCTTTTGTAAAACTATTTTCCCGCTAATTATATAGACTAAACAAATTAACTGATTTTTACACCATATATGTATCAGTGTATGGTAATTTGTGATCAGTGTGAGGTTTGTAAACACAATCTGGGAACAAACATGCATATTTGACATAGATATGATAATTATATGAATTTAATTTTGCCACATGTCTGATGTGTTAAAACAGAAAATTGTAGGTCACCAACAGAAGAATAATAGATGCTTTGAATTCAAATAATAGTATGGTTGTTTTCTCTTGCTCTGTTCCTGGAGCTGCAGAGGAGTTTAACTGAAGTGGGTGTTTTTTATGCTTCGCACACTGAGAAAGCATCTTCCGTCACTTCCCTGTCTAATTAAAGTAAAAATGCGCGGGTGTGATTTCGTTTTGTACTTGGCTCTTGCAGTGAAAGCAAATATGATTCATTATTGTCGCCGCATGTTCTGACACATTCGACTGACAGGCTTTGGCATTAAGGCGTTCCAGCATTTTGTATTTTCAAATATAAGAACTGTGTCAGGAAATTATAAAACGCCAGGAATAGACAATCATGATGTGGGTCACCCGAGCCGGTTTCATAAGGTAATGAACTACAGTAGAGAGCAAGAACTGCATGTGGGCACGAAAAACAGACCGCTTGATGACATAAAGCACTTCATAACACACACTTTCACTGGAGGGTTATGTGTGTAAGTGCAGGCGTGCATGAGTGGCCTACATGTGTCCGCACATGTCTGTACCTGTGTACCAGGTTATATCACTGCATGATACCTTATCAAGGGACTCATCCACAGGGCTCCATCTCTGTTTAGTTTCAGCACACACACACAAACACGCTGCCTGCAGGGTGTGTTTAATTGATAGGACAGCAGTGGTTTATGAAACATCAAGCAAAGGAGGCCCAAGGGGCTCATGTTATCCTTATATAACTTTTTTTAAATAACCAAAACTCTCAAGAGGGAAGTTATTGTATAATATGCATCTGATTAATCTGTCTTTCGTGTAGCAAGTCATAACAACACTTAAAAGTAGAAACAAGAGGCTGACAGAATGATAATTATAAAACGACAGTATATATGATATAACGTGTTGACCTAAAAGAGATGTCGGGGGTTGGGCTGCTTCTGATGTTACGAAATGGTCTTGAAACTCAATGTTTTCCCCCACCTGAAAACAAAGTTACTTATTAACTGACTTGGTCAGCAATGTTTATGTTATGAATCTGAATTGGAGATATAATATTTTTCCAAAAGTTGTTCAGAGGATCTAGCTTTTCTACAAATAAATAATATTGATTTTTAAGAGTTGAAACCGTTGTTGAATAGAGTATATTTCCTAATTTGTGTAGCTGTGACTAAATAAACAAGCATTCATGATCAGTTTAAACTTTGGAACTTGGTACTTTGTGTTAGTGTTGAGCCCTTGTCTATTCATCTGTGTATATATAAAGTAAATATTCTGGCTGTTTAAACACAAGACATGAATATACACAAGAAATGACAACAATCAATAGTTATTGATATATGAAATTATAAAAGTTTGGAAATCTGGATATATTAAAACAATTATTGTAAACATGTTTTGGAAGGATTACACTGTTTCTCCTGGAGATGATTCACCTCTATCTCCAACACTGACAAATCAAAAAAGTGTAAGTGGCTTTCAGATCATGCCTCATTATGTAGGTGGAGCTTTACCTAATCGAGAAAGTTGTTCAAATTGATGTGGATATTTGTTGCTATGGTTGACATTATCTACTTTTGTTTAACAGGTTCTTCATGCTTACATTGTGTACTCTGTGTTGTGAAGTAGTTACATAAGTAAAAACATAATCATAAATATGCTCTATGTGCAACACCTTCAAAATAGGGGTGTCACATTTGCAATTAAAAATAAAAATCATACAAAATCATCTTTCAATTTCAATTATTGACATCAACTGCAGGATCTGCAATTTTGCTGATTTAAACTGGGGTCCCCTTGTAGCCTGATAAACTCCACCCCGGGTAACAGGTTCAGCCCAGCCTCCAGTAACATCCGATACGGATCCAACTTTTATGGGCCAGCCCGGTCCTGTGGTGATCCCCCTGAATTGGGTCACCACAGCTACGGTATTTGAACAGCACCACAACATTTCGGACATTCAAGTCTCCAACATGTTTGTTTTGACTCAGAAAGAGCGGTCTGTACCATTTTATATATCCAACATCTCATTCAGCAACTCACAAAAACAAGGCATGAAACACTGCTTATATAAACCATTACATAAAACAATGAATCAATCCCACAGCTGGGACTATAAGCAGACAAACAGGGAGAGGTACTCATTTAACTCAAATAGAATAAAGTAAAACTCCTTATAAAGTCCCCTGGAGGTGTCTTATATTGTGTATCACGTGTAAAACGTTCATTAAAACCTATAACTGTGAGCTTGTTTTGGTTGAAGCTCACAGACAATCATCCACTGTTGCCTGTGAAAGGTTATACAATATCGTTTGCGTTATATAAGTGAGCCACTTAAAGAGCCAATAGGAGCGCGGCTCGTGAATCACGTGACGCGCTGCGCTTGCTTCCGTGAATAGTACGTACGTGAAATCCGAAGAAGCAACAACCTTTAGCTGCTGGAGCTAGCTGGCTAGCGACCAAAACGGAGGACCCGACCGGACTACTCTTTTTTTCACTGGTTATTTCTCGTTTTTAAAAGAGCGGACATGGCCTCCAGATTCGTTTTAACACACTGGAGGCAATGGATGTCGAGTTAACGTGAGTTTTTGGGGATAGAGGAGAGAATTTGCCTCGTTTAAAGCCGCTGTAAACGTTAGCTAGCTCTCGGCTTTAGTGCTCCCGGGGTCTCTTACATAAAAACAACGGCTGCGGTTGGCTGGAGCAAAGACGGAGCTTTTGAGTCTGTATCTTAGATTGCTCTAAATAATAAAAGCATTTATGGCGTTTTATGTATTATGGACTATTTAAAGCCTTAACTTTGCCCCTGGTTAGTTTATACAGTATCCAAACGCCGAGTTAACACGAGAGACCAAATGGATATTAAGCTTCTTATTGCTAAGCACGGAGGACTTTACCCACTGTCTCTCCACTAAACCGAGAAATGATGTAATTTTTTTCTCGTTTTTCCTTCGTATTTAAGAATTGGCATTATTTGGAAAGTTTCCTTCTGTGTCAGAGAGATGTTATCAGACCGCCTCATGGGTCGAGAACGGTGGAAAGCCTTGTAAATAACGCCGACCTTTTTCGACCGAGCAGCCAGAGCCAGTGTTTACGGGGAAACCGCATCCCCTACTGGCTTCACTGCCGGATAGGCTATATTTTGATTGCTTGTGGGACTTTGATAGGGAGCAGTAATGTTACATAGACGTCCTTTTTTATCGGGGTTGAAGTCGCATGGCTGGAGTCCTAACCTACTTCCGATGGCCAGCAGTTAGAATCTAATTTTAAAAGAAGAAGATGGAGACCGGAGTGAGGTCTCACCAGGGCGAGGTGTTCGTCCACCCGCTCTCCAACCCTGGTGCTGCGGGGATATGCCTCGAAATGCTGGAAGTGGCAGAGGAGGCCAGCCGGGCTGGAGACTTCAGCCTGGCCATTGAGATCTACAGCTCCCAGCTCGCAGACCTCCAGCTGCCAGACCGGGGATTGTGCCTGAGAAAGGCCGACACTCTTTGCCGAATCGGGCGAATATCTGAGGCTCTGGACTCGTACTGCACAGCGGCCAGCTTGGGTAAACTACGCCCGGAAGAGCTTCAACTTTTGGTGGAAACCATCGCCCGGACTCTCCGTGAGAAGGAGCTGGGCATCACCGGGACGTTAAACGGGCATGGTAAAAGCAGTGGTGGTGAAGATAGGCTTGAAAGTGATGGGGACTGTGGAGAGGATGAAGCACTGGACTTGTTTTCATGTCGCCTCTGCAAGTGTCTGCTCCATGAGCCGACAACCGTGGAGTGTGGACACACTTTCTGCAAACGCTGCTTAGAGGACGACTCAGTAAAAGAATGCACACATTGCAAACAAAAGTTAGGCAAACAAGATGGACTACCTAACGGCCGGAGATTAAATGTTGTTCTCAGCGGTCTGCTAGACAAACTGTTTGCAACCGAGAGCAAAGCTCGGAGATTTTGGATCGAAGGAGAGATTTTGTGGAAGAATCAGAGCCTCTCGGAAGCTTTGGAAAAGTTCAACGCAGCAGTGGACCTAGGTATGTAGCCCAGACTTCATTTCTGCAACGATAGAATGTTTAATATTTACATTTCTGCGTTAAATGTGAGACGTTTTCATCAGAACGAGGATATTTTGAACAGGTGACCTACTTTCCTTTTTCACTGTAGTTTCACAGTGTCACCGATAAGCGGCGCTACACATACCTATCCAAGCTGCAGTGAGGTCAGGCTATGACGCACCGGACCGTATTACCTAAGCAGCACACATAGTGATCCTGTGCTTCATAACTACACACACACACTACATTTGCTATAAAGACATATATATATACTCTGCATAGCTGCAGTGTTTTCACACTGCAGCTATGCAGAATAAATATATGTGTTGCCCTCTGGACTTAATGATCCACTCCGTTGTTATGTCCCCTGTCCCTGTTACATCCGTATAATATGCATTTACATAATGAAAATAATTGCATACTGTATATATATATAATATACATTCCTAAACTGTGGTAGATTGAGTTGGGCTTGATCCCGAACCCCTCCCCCCATTTTTGGTGTTTCATAAGCTGGCATTTAATGATGTGTTGGGTAACAGTAAGTCTCATGTTGCAATTTGAATCTCAGGAGGTCTAAAACAGACCTCCTCCTCACCCCTGTCCTACATATTACAGTGACATTAAAAATCAATTTCCTACTCCTTAAATATCTCACCGGGTGAATCAAGGTGCTGGCACAGCTGGTTGTCTCAGGTGTCCACACTTGTGGAACAGAAATAATCTGGAGAGTAAAGCTTCAAGTAAAGAGAAATACATTATATCCTTCCTTTGGCATTTTGAGTGACCAAATGGCAAATTATCAGATATTTTCTAACCCCAGAATAATATTGAGTCACGCCTGCTGTCTTGGGAAGGCCTCAGGGTGACAGGAGGACAGAGTGCCTTCACTGCCTTGTCGCTGCCAATCCGTGTTGTCCCAACAAATGCACCAGGAAGCCTTATGGTGTCTGTGATGTGGAATGAGCATAATGGGCTCATGATGTCAGCAGAAATACAGCTGATATCCAACCTGTGCCTTGTGGGCGCGTTTTTCCCTCTTGATGGTTTACTGTGCCACATGCATTTCCACTAGAAAGGGAGAAGGAAGAGATTGCAGTATGTCTTGCTAGGTAGTGAATGAGCAAAAAATAGTGACTAAGTAATGAAAAACCAATATTAATATTTTTTTCTCTCTATGGAGAAGATGTATAAGCATATGCCAGACTAAAACAGGGTGATACTCGGCTAAAAATACTGCGATATAACATCACTGCTCATTGCTTTTTTAATTTTGCCAATTATGTCATGTATCCATTTGGTGTGATGCAATATTTATGTAGGTAATTTCCTCACTTTCACACATTTATCATAAATAAGAAGCATATTACCTGTTTTGTTAGGCCACAGACAGGACACAATCCGGATCAGACTTTATGCCAGTAATCTTTTTCTGTTAAAGAACTATGCTATTCCCCTTTAGTTTACCCAATGCAGTGTCACAATCACATTACAATAAAAGGTCATTTCTACCAAGTATGAACTTCCTTTAGCTGTCTGAAGTCTTCCCCCTTTGTAGCTGAGACCCAAGGCAGAAACTGAACAATGCCTACCTTTTGGGATTTGTTCAGCCTTTTGAGGGTGAACAACCAATGCAGGTATAATTTTACCTGGTTTCCCATAAAAATAAAAAAAAATTAAAAAAAAATAATTTCCGATTCACAAACACTGTCTTTACATCATGTCTAAAGGCAGTGTTCATGTTTTTACAGTAAAGTGTCACCTTGTCAAAATAACTTTACAACGGTGAACTTCCTGATAACATCTTAATGGATAAGATTAAAAGCCCTAAAATTCCTTTTTTAACCTTGTCTCAGACATTTCTACAGTTGTCCTGCACTGATTAAATTACCGGAACCTATTTGTAGTGCATATTGGTGCAATCCACCATGTAGGTCATTACACGCCAACTTACTTAGACCTCACAGTTCCTGTCATGGATTTTCTTGGAAAGAAAATCATGTGAAATCATTTGCTACATTCATGTGACATTTGAAGATCCTATAACTCTTTTTCAAATAGGCCTACTTATTTAGTAATACGTTTTGGACCTCTTGGCTAAATCTCATCATTTGTTTGTCTGTTCTAAGCCTCACTCATCACTTATTTTTTTGCTGGATTTTTGTATAGGACAACAATGACAAGTGTCTCTCAGCTTATATACAATTTCCATTTTTATATTTAAAGTTTCTCTAACACTATCCTTGTCCACTACATGCAAGCGTAAGAAGTAATAACTGGAGCGTAATATAAAATGAGAATAATATTCCATCTTTTCATAACAAATGTCCCCAAGATTTTTTTTTAATTAGAGTAAAATATTACTTGTTGGGAAAATGTATAGACACTACACAACAACAATTACACAACAATTTTTAATTGTTTTTTGTTTTTTTTTAGCTCCAAAATTTTCCTTAAGAGTAAAAAAAACCCAGCTGATTACAGTTTTAAAAAATTAGAAAACATTGAGTCTTTGAATTCCACAGAAAGAAAATTTAGCTTTGAGGGCCAAACTGAAAAGTTTACAACATGAAAGTATTTGGAGCGAACACAGGGAATTTTGCATGGTCACAGGGATTAAAAAGTCATCACATGATACAAGAAAATCTCTGACATGAGCTGGGGTTTTTAGGTGAGTTGTAAGTGAGTATGTAATGACCCATATACCATTACGGCCCCCAGTGGATTTAAGTTATACAATATTCATATTTACAGGAGGCCATTAAAGCACAGGAAATAGTTTATAAGTGTTAATTTAATTGTGTTTCCGCCACTAACTGTGTTTTATATTTAGACTTTTTAAAGCGCTGTTTATTCTCATCCTGCTGTCTGAATGTAGAGCGGCGAGAAACTTGAATGGCATCTTATCAATAATGCAACAGTGTGCCAGCAAGCACTCACAAAATAGCATTAATAAAAAATAAACAGGAAGAATTGGATTTAGACTTTACTAGACGGTAATGATTGAAACTTTTAATCTCTAGACATTATTTTCCAAATGTCTGTCCTAGCAGTCTCTCATAAAGACAGTTTAACTATTGCACAATATTTTTGTGGACATGTAAATATTGTCTGGTGGACCTGCTGTTTGTTTGTGCCCGACTCTCAGCCGATGAAGCCCAGGCAGCTTGTTTACCTTCTGTTCAGTATTTGGGAAGAGGTCCTTCCTTTGGAAAATGGTTTCCCAAATAACTTGCCAAAAGGTTACACAACATAAAGTCTACCCACGGAGCGCCAATAACATTTTTATGCGGAAATCAGTAAGAGTTACCGACTTACTGAGCTGAAGGAGACTGTAGAAATATTGATGTATAAATGGTTTCCAAAACAGTCTCTGTTATGAACACACAGTCTTTCTCCCTGAACAGAATAAATCAATATGGAAAAAAATACTTGGAATCCAACCTGTTTGAAACCAAGGGTGGGGGGAAAGGAGTTATATAAGTTTTGGTCAGAATATGTTATAATTTTAGCTGCATGACTAACAGTCGGAAAGACTGATAACAGGCTTCAGATTCAACACATTTATGAGAGGAAAATATCCGAATTGTAGGCTGCATCTATCTGCATAACTTTCTTCCTTCTTAAAGGTGTTAATATTAGTTTTAATACCTACAAAAACACATATATAGCCTCTAACTACTCCCATAAAACCCAAATCTCTTGGAACAATTCAAGTTACTTGTCCTTTAGAAAAGAATCACAAAGAGACTGTTAAGAAAATTGCAAATTTGGGTACATAATATATTTGGTTATATAATGGTGATTTAAAGTGTGTCATTTGCTTATGTGGGACACAATCCTGGCCATGCAGTGACTGTTGTATAACAAAAATAGCCTGGCAATTGTCCGCCGACGAGGCTGATTTTATAAGTTGTCACCACCACATAAGTTACGTCGCATTCTGACACATTAAATAGGTCTCTAGCCACATGTTACATCGCTGCCCTACTTCTGCTAGACCTAGAAAAACCCGTCCATCTCGTGTGGGCCTGTCCACTGACCTCATGATGTGTGTCTGTTTCTGCCTGTGGTCTACAGCGCCCTCTTCAGGCAGGCTGCTGTGTCAACGGGCTGAATTGCACCTGGAGATGAGGAACTTCAGTCAGGCCGTGCAGGACGCCAACAGCCTCTGTAGGATAAAACCTCTCTGGACAAAGGTGAGACACACGCTTTAATTGGATCAGCAAGTTGTTTCATCTTTACATTCGCAACCATCAGGTTTTTTGCTGCTAGGAAATGCTGCCAGAGGAATTTGGGATGGGTGTGGCCATGGTGTGCGAGTACAAAACATTCAGTACTAATGAACAGTTACAGTAATGGTGTAACATGAAAGATAAGAACATGTTTGCTCTCTGGCTGGAAGGTTACCAAGTCCTGAAAGTCTTGGCTCCATGTCAGTGGGGGATGGTGCAACTTTCATCCAGTTTATTTCACCAGCGTTGTACTGCAACGTTGTCAATCATTGGTGGCATTTAGAAAAAAAAAAAAAAAAGACAAAAACAGCCAATATCATGTGAGCAGCATAAAATATTCAGGATCATTGGACTCTCTACTGCAAATCAACACTGCCCCCTGCAGGTTACAGTTACAATGACAGCTCAGAATATTCCTCACTATATTCAAGGGAACAGAAAAGCAAATCTCTTGATTATGATGCATATTAGCAAAAATCCTTCAAAAAAATTGAAAAGGGGAAACAATTACCTAATGTCTGTGCTGAAAATAATCATATTAGTCAGTTGTTTTATTTATTTATATAGCTATAAAGTTACAAAGTGCTTTACATCACAAATCATCTTCATCTTACTGCAAATTTCTGATGACTTTCAAATAAACTTTGAAGGTTTGAAGGGGTTGTCACTAATGATTGTGTGTTTATTTCAGGCTCACTGTCTTAAAGCGACGGCGCTGAGTGAAGCAGGCCGAAATGATGAGGCCTTGCAGGAATACTTTATGTGTGTGGCACTGAAGCCTGATTGGACCAAAGTCAAACTGGAAGCTCAGAAGGTAGGAGAAACTCATTCAAATAAAAATTCTCCAAAACTCCCAATTATTCTTTCTTATCTTAAAATCTCTTAATTTCTAATTTTGACAAAAGCATACTATGATGGGTCTGTGTTAAAGATTAATCTTAATATATAGGAGGAAGAACTAATTTTCCCTTTACTTGTTTTCTTTCATCCTGCAGGTTCTTAGTGAGGTATTCTCTTCTGTATTTGAAAATGAGGACATGCCGACACCTCTGCACCCGCTGCAGGGGGGGATGGCCACCCGCCTCATCAAACCGCCTGCCTTGCTCAGGTCCCTGAGGCCGCTGACACAGAAACCTGGCTCCTCCTCACAGGTCACTGCACACAAACTACCACACCCATCACTGCTGCTGTCCGAAAGGTCGTCCCTTCATAACCGCCCGACTCTGACAGCTTCACTCACCTCTATCTCCCTCTGTCTGTCTGTGTACAGGAGTCAGAGTTCAGTGTGACTAAAACTGCCCCAGTGGATGACACATCCTCCAGACTCTCCGCTCCGAGTCTCTGTAAATCTGACCCTGCTGCAGGGGAGGGCAGCACCAAGAGCCTGGCCGACGTCTTGGCTGCACTGCCAGCGCCCCCTGGTGCTCTGAAGAGGAAGCACAGTGAAGACGGACCTTCAGTCTTCAACCCTCCGTCAAAACAGCTAAGACCTGGTAGGAGAGATACATTTCACAGTACGATTTAAAAAATATATATCAAATTATGACTCAGATTAACCACCGAAACACAGCACATTGTTTTTTTTCTTTCATAATTTTAATGTATTTCTTTCCTCTTACCTGGCCTTAGTTCTAGTGACAGCAAGAGAGCATTACATAATCATTTTTAGACGCAATGCAAAGTGCTGTCTGTCTTCTTTGCACTGAACCAATTGAGCTTCTTTTCCATCCAGAGCAAAGTTGTCTGTAATAAGAGCTTTTGAATCTGGGTCAGTCTTTTTGTTTTGCTTTATTATTTGGGGGGAAAAAAACTAACAAGTTAATGTTCAAACTGCAAGAATGAATTTTATTAGTCACAAGCTTCAGTTTCCTTAAAAGCGCCTGAAATGAACACAAGCTGCACATAAAAAACAATCTGGATGTCTGGATATGTTTTTGTACTTGAAGTCGATATCTGCCCTATAGATAATTATCTGAACATGCACACACACACACACACAGATCTGATGACGTTGTGATGTTTTGTGCAGACACAGAGAGCAGCTCTCAGAAGGCTGCAGTGAGTGGAGTGAGGACGTTTCCTGCTGAGCTGTTGGACAGCGGAGACATGGAGTGTTCACTGTGCATGAGGTGACTGCACACAGTCCACTGTTACAAACACACTCACTACATGCACACACACAGATATTGACCTGAATACATGTAACTGCATGTGCTTTCTCTCATGTTTTCTCCTGTCTGTTCTGCAGATTATTTTATGAGCCTGTGGCTACTCCCTGCGGACACACCTTCTGCCTCAAATGTCTGGAGCGCTGCCTGGACCACAACCCCAACTGCCCTCTGTGCAAAGAGAATCTGTCTGAGGTAAACACATTTTTAATTCAGTCAAACATGCAAATACACTTTGTTCAACATAGTGTTTCACCACTTAATTGGTAAGATTAAATCATGTTAGTGTTTTATTTTGTGTCGTTTCTATAACTGCTCAATCAATTTATAGTTTATTCAATTTCATTCAACATATTGCATATTACTATCATTTTCTTTTCCAATGCACACATTCATTTTTGTTTAATTTGTTTG
>JAOWBC010000002.1:21549896-21561608 GCA_028566105.1 Hypoplectrus providencianus | reverse complement strand
TCTCTCTCTCTCTCTCTCTCTCTCTCTCTCTCTCACACACACACACACACACACACACACACACACACACACACACGATAAACACAATGCACAAACACACCACAATAAGCTCCCACATCAAGCTTTTATCTTTCGAGACATTAAAAAGGCATAAAAAACTAAATTTTAACGCTTTTTCTGCCTGAATCCTCCCTAACGTTCCTCACTGAATCCTGAGGAATGTTATATAAGATGTTATGTGCAATTACTAAGGTTTAATTATAAATAAAGACATATTTTAACAGAATACATAATCTGCAATTAAAGACAAATAATTAATTAGTAAATATAAGTTACATGTGACAGAAAAGGCGACTGGAGGTGAATTAATACCAGCAAATTGACGTTTTACAACCAATAAAACAGAAAGAAATGATTCATTGATATCAATAAAAACCACCAGAACAACTTAATAAAGTTTGAGAGGTACCAACACTGGACACAGGGTGAGAAAGAAACCAAAAGAAAAAGAGGAACAACCACAAACTGCTCAGTGAATCTCACACAGAGCAGCGAGGGGATTTCAGCAGCAACATCTGTAACATCTGTAACATCCACTGAGAGAAATCACTGCATTCAAGAGCCAACAGTGATGTCAGCGCCTCAGCAGCTCTTTATTATCAGAGCAGCGTGTGTGTGTGTGTGTGTGTGTGTGTGTGTGTGTGCTCATACCTGGATGTGCTTCTTGATCTGGTAAGTGCTTTGCTGATGACCAGTGAGGGAGCTGACTGTCGTCTCTGAGCCAAAGTCTTCATCTTCTACACACAGAGAGAAAAAGAGGAGGAGGAGGTCAAAGCAGGAGGAGACTGGAGGAGTTCTGTTATAATTCACATTATACTATAAACTGAAATAGCACTTGTTGATCGCAGACCTCCACCAAGGCAATAGGGACACTTCCACAAAACCAAACATCTCAATTGAAGGATTACAGTGAAAGCCGGTATGTTATGAGAGACGAAAAATAAGTAGAAGTAGAAAAAAAATAATAATAAATGAATGTGTAAAAAAAAATATTATAAATGCAAAAAAATAAATGTATTTTTATTGTATTTTATTTCATTTTATTTTGTATTTTATTGTAATTTTTATACATTTTGTTATTCATTTTGGTATTCTGTATTTATTTATTTACTTATACATTTTCATTTAATTCCTAATTTATGTCCACATTTATTTCTACATTTCTATGTGTATTTATTTAATTTATACATTTATTTATTTTATTTATTTATCTATACTCCTCTAGATAGCAGCACTTAGTGCAGGCAATATGCTCACTGACACGATATAAATTTGCAATAAAAAATTTGCAATATAAATTCCAGATGCTGTTCCCGATCACCACCAAAATCCTATCAGATGTTGTTTGTCCCAAAACACACATTGTCTAGAAATTTCATCCAGATCTGTGCAAAACTTTTTGGGTTGTTTTGTACATAAACAAACAGACAAACACTGGTGAAAACAACAAAGACTGTTGTTGTCTGTTGTCAACACAGGAAATCTAGAAAAAGGGAAATAGAGACAAATCCAGTGTGTGTGTGCAAGAATTTAAAGACGGCTGAGGAGGACGAAGAGTGGAAGAAAAACAGAAGTAACAGCAGAAAAGACGACAAAAGAGCCAAAGAGGAAGTGAGCCGTATGGTTAAAGATGCGACCGGCAGAAAGATAAAGGACAGACGGGACGCGGAGAAAGACAAATATGTTGTTGTGCAACGTTTATGATCCCTCGTATCTTCTCACTGTAACACATGATGAATGGGAAGCTGCCTCACAAGTATGGCAGGCATCCCGCACCACCGCAGCTATTCTAATTAAACCTAAATCTATTTACGACATACCCAAACCATATGAGCCCAAAATGTTCACTACAGACAGCCAACATGGGGGAAAGAGTCAGAAGGAGAAAATAAAAAGGACTGTGCTTCCTAAAGTCATCCTGCAGTGACTTCTGGGAAACATTCCTCCCATTTAAAAGTGCTGAGGGAAGAATTTGACTCACGCAGGCCAAAGATACAACAGTGGTTAATAATATATAACTGGATGTGCATTATGGGAGCGCTTAGAGAGAAGAGAGAGGCATCAACTTTATAGTTTTCCAAAAGCTCTGTTTTTTGTTTTTTAAAAATATTTCTCGTCTGAAATGAGCCGCTGAACACGATTTCATCACTTTTCACTTCACATTCTTACTCCCAACTCTGGTTAAATACACTATTCCTCTTTTTTTCTTGCATTGGTGTCTGCCTGCCTGCACTGTCTTTTGAAAATAAAGGTCAGTGTTTACAGGAAATTTAATTATTGTGGTTTAGGTGAGGCTACACTTACTTACTTCACTCATTGTTTTTTTTTTCACAGTTCTCCTCAGTAAAAGTTCTTTAATTTTACCAAAACTATGGCCACACAGACCATCATAGTTCAAGCTCATTACATCCCAACACTCTCTTTTAAAAATAAATGTCTGTGTTGACAGAAAACAAACACATTCCAGTAAAGTTCTTGCTTCTTGGACCCCTTCATCAGCCTCTACTTCCTGTGTAACTCTATTCTCAACTGTAGATACACTGTCTGTTCAATATAAATGTACATGTTCACAAAAGAACATAATTTATAAAAAGTCAACCTTGTCTTTTAGTTTAACATGGGACATAAACAGCATTCACCTGGGTGAAATTTCTCTGTTTCTGGACCCATCCATGCACCTCGACTTCCTCTCTGTGTGGACTTTGTCGCTCTTTTTACGGCATCTGTTGACTTACACCTTTACTTTTATGTTTGTGTTTTCAGGATTTGGGTTTAGGTTAAGTTACAGGAAAGTCAATTTGTGTTGTGTGTGTTTTTTCTTTTAGTTT
Organism: Hypoplectrus providencianus; assembly: GCA_028566105.1. Classification (NCBI taxonomy): domain Eukaryota; kingdom Metazoa; phylum Chordata; class Actinopteri; order Perciformes; family Serranidae; genus Hypoplectrus; species Hypoplectrus providencianus. The sequence goes on along the minus strand of JAOWBC010000002.1, from coordinate 21,558,720 downwards.
TCATGAAAAGCATTCTCCTGGGTGAGAGTTATTTTTGCATCATCATTTCACCTTTACCTCGTCCCTGTGTGGACTTTGTCACTCTTTATATTTTGTCTGACTCATTTACTTTCACCAAACAATAGAGCGTCATAGTTTGAAGCTCATTACAGGCTACACTTCAAAATAAATGTTATGTTCCCAACAACAAACAAAACAAAAATAAACAAAACAAAAAAGCCCAACCTTGTCGTTTTATTTCACATTGGACATAAACTCTGTTCTCCTTGGTAAAGGTTCCCACCCATCCGCCTCTACCTCCTCCCTGTTTGGACTTCATCACTCTTTATACTACCACGTTAAACGCCATATTTTGAAGCGTAGGGTCACTGACTGAGCTGCGGTATTTGGCGACTTGGGAGCATGAAGAAGAAGGAAGAAAGTGACCCAGTTCAGTCTGCAGAGTCAGCGATTCACATAACTAATGGGCTTCTTCTTTTCTGACACATTAGTGGAAATTTACTGTGAAATCCGTCTCTAAGGTGCCAGAAACATCCACAAGGTGACATGCCTGTTTCTTCTGCAGGTGTGAATTGACTGACGGGAAAACTTGAAGCGCTTGACAAGATGAAACAACAACAACGCTTCTCAAGTTTAAGCAAACAGCATGTCGGGAATAATGCTGACTGTCTGCAGAAAGTAAAAAGGAAGCAGTGCGTGAGGGAGGTATCTTAGACAAACACACCAATGTTATCATTTCAGCCAACCGTGCAGGAGTATCACTGACATACCACACGCAGTTTACATACATTCGATGCATGTACCTGTCATGCATGTCGAGTGCAGCTCAACAACAACTGTCAGCGCTCCGACACACACAGTCATGAAGTAAAGGGCGGCATGTGGAAATTCTACATTTATAATACGATTTTTTTTCTTTCACTGCTCTGTCTGACAGCTCATTGCTCACAACTTTTCCAAAACCAGGCCAAAGTGCAGAAACATGCTCGTAAAAAAAAGGGGGGGGCTACAGTAACAACATTTGTGGATTCATGAGCCAGAATTTCTCTAGCAGCAAACCCCCGACTGGGAAGTGGTGAAACACGAAGAAAAACATTATGAAAACATTAGTAACTATATTAAGGTGCCAGAAAGTGATGCAATAGGTAGAAGAAGCTGGATGGTGATAACATTACTGTGCTTGGAACTACTGCACTAGTCTTACAGAAACAAATAACCATCATGCAAAGATTTCTGGGTTAATCTGCAGCCAAATTCCACCCAGCCTTCTTTTTCTTTTAACAGAAATTGGCTCATAAAAACAGCATTTCAAGAAACAAACAAGCATCTTCATTCTCGCATGTTACTTATTCTGTTTTTGATGGCTTTGTTGGAAGTTTTGACTTATTTATATGTCAAACTTTTGCCAACAAATTGCTGCTTTTTGCAGAAGCTCTGAGGTCACCTTCACCTCTCACATCCTGCCTGCAGTTACACTTTTCAAACACGCGCTGAATGGTGGCGCTGTTTACCGCAGTTTAACTGGCCCAGCTGCTGCAGGATCATCTTCTATCAGTGTCAGGGACCCGAACTGGGGTTAGAGAGCTGCAGTAAACATTAGCGATGGAGACTAGGATCAGGACTCCAGTTTTGTACATTGTTATGTGTATTTTTATAACTCCAAATTATGAGGAATAATTTAAAGAGAAAACAAAACTCATGGTCTGTGTTTGCTTTGGGACTCCTGTCAGTCTGATTAACTAATAACCGTTATCAGCACATTATCCTCCTCCTGGCAGATACTGTTTCATTCAGGATAACAAAGAAGGCTGTAAATTCCTATAGTGAGAAAGGGATTTGGGGGAATATTGGTTTAAACAGTTGTTTAATTAAGTCAGGACAGAGCAGATTTATCAGAAAATATGAAAAATTCAAAGTCTATCATCCTTTTCCGTCATGCAACACTTAGAAAACCGCACTCTCCCACTTGCACAACCTTTGTGATCTGCAGGAGATAATGAAATTCTTCTGATTAATCAGACACACTGGACCATACATCATAAAGGGCTGCTTTAACTAACCTGAGGGGAATGTGTGAAATGCTGATTGCTACTTGAAATGTAACCATGACAGGGTCACACAAGATCAACAACTTAAATATTATTCAGGTCAAACTGGCTCAAGCATGCCACACAACTGCAGATTTTCAAGAAAAATCAAGGAGAATTCATAAATGGTTCATCTAAAGCGAAGAAAACTGATAATTAAAAAAGAAATAACTACATTTAGACTTTAAACTCTTGAAAATAAAAACGCCATAATAAGAGGGATATTAAAGGACACTAACAGACTAAAATGCACATTAAACATCTCCTCAGCGTCACTGAAACACTAGTTTATCCTGAATGAGCGCACCGGGCAGCTCAGTGCGTAAAAGCGCGCACCGTGCCCGCAGAGAGGCTGCGGAGGAGCGGCTCCTGTACCTTCTTGTTGTCGGGGAGCGCCTTGCTCTCTCCGGTCAGAGAGTCGGACCTGTTCTGCCCCATGGTCCCCTGCTGCGGTGACATGGTTTCCATTAAGGCTGTATAGATCCACGGGGCCACGCGCGCAGGCAGTATATTCCCATGATAACGAGCGTTAAGTCCAAAGTTTATCCGGCAAAGAGAAGCGCACGAGAATCCATGATGGAGAGGAGTCTGATCCGGAGGAGGAGAAGGAGGAGGAGGAGGAGGAGGAGGAGGTGAAGCCTGTATGCTCCTCTCTGTGTGTCTCTGCGAGTCTGAGCTCCGAGACTCCGGTCCGCCTCATCTCACTCTGCTGCTGTCAATACTGAGGGGATGAGACACATCACTTCCGCTGAAGCTTTTCAAAGTAAGAGCGGTAGTAAATTCTGTACACTGTTATCATTAGTTGTGTTATTATTTTATTATTATATGTATTTATCTATTAACTTATATCTGATATCATTATTTATCTATCTATTTTAAGTCTCTCACTGCCATCTCAGGGAGAAAACTGGATTCTTTTTGCACATTAATTTACCTGCAGCCTCAAACTGTGAAAGCATCATAATGTTTTAACTCTACTGTGTCAGAAATACAGATATTTTTAAAGAATAATCAAAGATGGATCGTTCAGTTTTTCATTTATTTTATTGACTTTCTAATTTTAGTCTTCCTTTTATTTTATATCCATTGATTACATGCCTAGAGTATATATAATCACAATAATTCACAATGGAAATTAATTTTTACACATTTATCATCACTTTGTTTCATCTGATACTGTTTGACACATTTTTTGCTCCTTTTATTTTGAAGGCAGACTTAATTTCTGTTCATTTCCTGTCTTAAACTGCTTGACACAGCTCATGTAACTGAAAGCATGCTTTGGTTTAACTCTTGAGCGTGTGTGTAAGTATAAGAGTGTGTGTGTGTGTGTGTTTTCATTTGAAGGCCCATCGTGTGTTTTCCTGCCGTACAGAAGCCGCCTGTTTTCTGTGGCGGTTTGCGGAGCGTCCAGACCAGGTGTAAGAATGCATTCACAGGGCCAAGAAAAACATGGCTGATGAGGAGGAATGTCCACCAGATTTTTTTCTCCACATAAGCATGACGCATTCAGCTACATGTACAGTTTACCTGCAGCACAGCAGAGTGGGTGGGGCTTATAGGAGGAGAGCACACCTCCACCAAAGCTCCACTGAAACTGGTTCATCGACCAGAAAACAGTTCAAACATTCAGGATTAAATCTCAGGTTCTTCTGGTTTCAGTTTGGATTTAAATACTGTAGAGAAATTACAGATTAGGACACAATCTGTGCCAGGAGAGGACATGCAAGACACACATACTATAACATCCTTTAGCCTCTTTTTGTTGTTTTGAGTTGTGTGTTTCTGTTTTACCCTTTTTTATCATAGTTGTGAGTCTTTGCAGATGTTTTGGTCTGTTTGCATTCCTTTTCTGTCTCTTTGAGTCTTGTTGTAGTGTCTTTGTATCTCTTTGCAGCCTTTTTGTTCCCGTTTTGCATTTCCTTGTGGCTGGTACTGTCTCAAAAAGTGAGTAGAAGGGAAGAGGGGCACCAAACTCCCATGGCTGGTACCTGGCAAGTCAGTGATCCATGACTGTGGAGCTACCTGGAGCTGGATAACCGCTGAAGGTAACAGTCCCTATAGCAGTCTTTGTAATGTGTCTGTGTGGCTGTTTCTCAGCACAAATGTTCTACCTGGCAGCGGCCTGTAGACCATTGTCTCCTCTGCACAAACACAAGAGCATGCAACGATTGTTCCATCTTATCTGTCCTCTGAGAGTGATAAAAACTTTGATAATGCTCCTTCACCCCTTTGATCACAAGCTGCATGACACAACAGCCGGGGAAATACTGTTGACTTGTCTGGAGAGTGGCTTCAAGTCCTGATACCGAACCACCACAATGTCTCCATGACTAAATCATCCTGTCATCACAGGCTCAGCGGCCAAGTCGCATTTGTTCTTGAACTTCAATTGCCGCTTCACGTTCCCTCGTTTTCAGGGTTAAAGCCTGCTTTTGTCTGCTGCTCTCTGTCAGGAGCAGACCGTCTGGAAGGACTAAATTGAGGGTGTGTCAGAGCTGTGGTTGGAAACGCCACGGGTTGACCATGGCTGCCGCGGCGCTGCACTGTTTTGTTTCTACCTCGTCTTTGTTCCACTCTGGAAGACGCCGGGTTGCGTCAATACAAAAAAAAAAAAAGTGTCTTGGAGTGTTGTTTTTTTTTTATTTGTATCCATGGCAAAAAAGCAACACATCTCTCCATAACAGGGTGAAAACACACATTTTACACAGCCTTAAAAAACCCAAAGTGGGTCACACACATCGCAGCCAAACACTCCAAGATTCTCCTCATGCCTGAACCGAGTTTGGCCGAGATACTCCAGGTCAGGGAGGGGACGGGAAGGGAAGACTAATCTGGGCGAGCGATTCTCCTCCAAGAACCAAAGACACAGAATCAATATGTGTCTGCGTGAATATCATCTGACATTTCCTTTTAAGTGTGTCTGAAAGGGAATGCCGCCGTCACGCCTGAGGAGTCAGGCTATTGAAAAACCTGAAGCCGGGGAGAGAATCGACTTGGAAGGCAAACAGTCGATTCCTGAGAGGGAGAATGAGCTGGAGAGCGTCCAGCGCTCTGACAGCACATGAAGGCTTCACTGTCTGCAGGCTGCACTTTGCTCCGTAAACACAATGCACCTTCACACACACTACACATAACTGAATACCTATTTAAAGAGCACCTCCCTCTCCTCCCTCCCTGAGAAACAAACACAGGGAGTCTGAGGAGGAGCTGTGGATGCACACAGAGGTGGATGGATGGGTGACAGAGGGGCTTCAGGCAGCGAGGGAGTTACTGCAACCCAAAACAGCGTCCACAACCGCCGCCGCCGCTACTTTAAGCAGCCAGACTTCCACCATGTCTGCCAAAAATAAAGACCCGCTGTTTCCCTTTTTCCTGAGCAGCATAATTCAGAGGTTTCTGGGCGACAAATATTTGAGGTATGGCTCTGCAAATCCTGGAAAAAATGACACGTGGGTGCAAACTTTCACTTTTTTGGGGGGCATTTTTCTGAGTATATTGCCATGTAAGACTGTAGTTTATTGACACTGTCAGTATTTTGGAAAAGCAATAAACTTCTCTAGAAAGACCTGAAAAAAATCAACTGGTGCACTCCATGTAACTGTTTATCCTTCTTCTCTGTTTTACTTATTAAAGAAAAAAGAAAAAGAAAAGATAATCTATTATTTGTTAGGGTGACAGGATACATAAACTTATTGAAACGTTTATTTTATTCTGGCAATTATCTGTATTATTACTTGGTATTTAGCTCTAATAAAAGTGTCTGTCACCATCCATCCAGTATAGCATGAAAAATGCTACCAAAAAAAAAAAAGAAACTGCAAACAAAAGATACATGAAATGTTAATATTTCTGACTCTTTGTTCCTCTACTCCTCAGCCCTAAGCTTTATTATCGATGCTCTGAGTTGCTGTTTTAAAGGGGTTACGGTTACATTAACAGGACATACAGGAGGAAAAAAAACAAAAACACAACAAAACAAAAAATTACAAAATGTAATGTAGTATGTAATGAAATCCAACACCACATTACTTTGATATATGCCCAGACAATAATTCAGGTTCAGGACAGAAAATGTAAACATGGCAGCTTCAGAGTTTCCAGGATTTACTTTCCCCTGTTTTGGCTCTCTGGTTCCTCCACACCTGCTCCTCCATCAAAGCCCCATTCAGACAGCAAACACTGACCCCAAAATGTCAAACTATAAAGAGCATAAATAAGATTTGAACTGCTAACACTTAGAGTTTAATGTTGCACCAATCAGGAGCCCTAGACTTCTCTCATGTCTCATTTCTGAGTCCATCATCTGTTTACTCCTCTGGGATTCAGGGATCCAGCCTTTAAACCCTCCAGGACAAACAACCAGGGGCAGTCACACACAGCGAGAAATTAGAAAGTCTAGCCCACTACCAGGCTCAGCCAGCGCGTCTCTGCCTCGTTCGGTTTGTGTAAACACTTCGGCGCGGCGAGGCCGAGGCGGATCAGGCCGTGGAGACATGTGGAGGGGACAGACGGAGGCGACCAGACTGAGACAAAAGCCTGCGGTGAGAGGGAGTGAGTCAGGTGGAGGAGGACATCTAAACAACATTGTGCTGGAGATGGAAATTACGGGTCGGTCGGTCGGTCGGCCGCTGCCACTACCAGACCCGGCTCAAGCGGTGTGACGTTTGCAGGGGAGGTTTCAGGCACCAAACAGCCGGTTTCACCACAATAAGGCCTCTTTAAAACACACACAGTCCTGACAGAGACACGCTGAGCCTCCGTCTCCTCTTTGTTTCCAGCCTATTGATTTCTTCCGACTAAATTACATCTGGGGTTTGGTGATTACAGAGTTCTGCCTTAAAAGAGGCCAGTCTGAAAGTTTATACAATCGCTCATCCTGGCAGGTCAGAAGGTTTAACCAAAGTTATTTACAGTTTCTGTAATTAGCCGACATATTTTCCTTCAGAGGTGTTTTGTAGAGAGAAGAGCTGAAACAAATGTGCTACGACTTTACACGGCCAAAAATGTTTTAGAGGGAGGATAATCGCTGCCAGGATCGCTTTCAGTCATGTTTTTATAAAGACGTGTAGAAAGGGAGCTTTGTTCTGGTAAAAGTTCGAAAAACTAAAAATAAGCAGCAGACTGAATAAATGTCTTGAAGGGAGACTAAAATAACTTGTGTGAATGCTCTTTAACAGGCCACAAATCACGAAGAAAACCACATTAATTACCTTTATCTGATTAACCTGATTCACTGTTATTTACGCAGATCATATTATCATACATATTTATTTATTAGTCATACATATCATACTATAGTACTCTATATGAATGTCTTTTCATTAAAAAAAAGTTTTCAAAATGTTTTTTATGTAAAAAAAAAAAAAGGGAATAATCGTAATTTAATTATGCACTAAATTCTCATTGAAATGGTTAGTTTTGGAGTTAATTATGAGATTAAAATCTTTTCTATTGGGATTTTTTTGTTTTCTGACACTTTTAGATAATCAAACAGTGCCCCAGGTCAAATAGACCCACAAACATTATTACTGTTACCGAGAAATGAAATCACAAGAGGGTTAAAAATATTTATCCATTGCATTGATTTTTTTTAAAGTTTTATGAAATTAACCAAATGTTGATTAAACTTATTAGACCAAGCAGCTGTTTGATAGAGGAAAAATCTGAAATATAATATATTAATCAGTGTTTGATATTTATTTTTAACTTTTAAATGAGTCAGTTTGACCAACAACATAACAGGAGGGTTAAAAATGTTATGTACTTGAGAAGCAAACACATCATGGTTTGATTCGTCTGTGTTTCTGAGGATCACAGAGAGACAGACAGGCGATCAGACAGACAGACAGACAGACAGACAGAAATCAGAGAAACAGACGGTCTGAGCCTCGCTGTTGGCTTGTTACATCTGCTCTCTTGTTGGGCACATGCACACAAACACACACACACACACACACACACACACACACACACACACACTGACCCCTCCTCCACCTTGCAGACCCTCCAACCCTGCTAATCTGATTATCACAGTCTCCCTACAGAGTCAGGGAAGCATCCACACACGGAAATGTGCGTGTTTGTGCGTTATCGTTGTTGTTGTTGTCGTTGTTGTTGTTGTTGTGAGCGTATGCAGCAGTATGTAACCTCGCTGTGCAGTTTACTTTAGTTCTGTGCAGTAACTTTGTGTTCATGCAAGAAAATATTCATGCAACAAACACAATTCAACACAGTTTTGCTTTGATTATACATGTTAAAATGTTTATTATTTTAATAATGTAATAAATGTTATGGAAAGTAACTAACTACATTTAGTCAAGAACTGTACTTTAATTCACAATTTAGGGGCTTGTACTTGTCTTAAGTATTTTCATTTTATGCTTATTTATACTTTAAAAATTTCACAAATTCACAATTGTACTTTTTTCTTCACTACAGTTAGCTTTTTTTACATTACATTACATTGTGTGTGCGTGTGTGTGTGTGTGTGTGTGTTAGTAATCCTGAGGATGCAGAGGGACAGGTTAAGTTATTTCCTCCAGGCTGACGGGGCCGTTTGGTTTCAGTGACGGGGTCGTGCTGATGTCAGCAGCAGGTTCAAACTAACGGGGTTTCCCTGTGAGAGCAGCAGGGGCCCCGTGGAGCCATGCAGTGGGAGGTCATCCAATAAAACTGCCAACAACACTCTATTACTGGAGGTTTTTTTTTTTTTTTTTTTTTTTTTGGGGGGGGGG
>JAOWBC010000002.1:21456321-21476622 GCA_028566105.1 Hypoplectrus providencianus | reverse complement strand
TAATTAGTTACTTCTACTTAGAATTCAAATTTTGGTCAAATAAAAACTACAAACGGTTAATAAAAAATGATTAAATGTGAAAATTTGGATAATTTCATTCTGTTTAAGTTTTCCAGAAAATACAGTGGGATAAAAACGACCATATTTGCCTCTAAAATGCTGTAGAGTTGAAGAAAAAGAGCAAAGTACAAGTATTTAAAAACTTATCTTGAGTACCGTATGTGAGTTGAACACTTACTAGGAAAAAACATAAAATAAATATATCAGAGCTCAACACAGCAGAACACAACAGAATTTTAGAAAATAAAAAAAGACGAATAACTAACTTTTAAGCTTGATTCTTATCTTTATGATGTTGCCACGTTTACTTTATTATTATTATTTTTTTAATTTGATCACAGGTTTCTTTTTAGTGTTGATCAGAGCAAAAGCAGGAGTTCAGTTTTATAATTCCTCTCTTTGATTTTTTTCATTTTTTCAGAGAGTTGATGTATATTTTTGCAGTTTTTTTCCCCCCTGTTATTTGTTCTCCTTTTGTGTTTACAATGTTGTGCTTTGTCACATGACAGCGCCACATTTTAACACCTAAACATGAATCACTGAGAGATGATAGAAGGGTTTGAAGAGTAGGGATTGTTTTTAAAAGTGTGTAGGACTCCTTAGAGGCTCTCAAGTTTAGTCACAGGACTAAAGAACCAAAACACTTTTGAGTCAATTCGTGAATTCATGCTGGAGGAACATTTCCTGTTAAGATTTGGCTCAGCTGGATTTTTAAGTGTGCATTTGCATAATAAAAACACAGTAACAAGCAAAGTGTTTTCAGTGAAGCATCTCAGCGGTACAAAGAGATCAAAGTTTTTAAATGATGTTCTCAAACGAAGAAAGTTTGATCTTGCTGTCAAAAGAAAAAGTGATAAATAAGACTGTTTCCACAGCTGAGCAGAAATCTATTTTAAGACTAAAGTGATGCAGCTGCAGAGCTCTCCTCACTGCATAAATTGTCCAAAAAACATTATCACATAAATTCTCAAACAAAACACATTTTCTTTTATCACCCTAGATGCACTTTGATGCCACTATTGTTCATAAATCTCCTACAGGGCTGATTTTTTTACCGCAAACATTTATAATCCCAGTTTATCATTTACAGTTTTTCACAAGAACCACAAATTTTGAGCAAATTAATTCGGTATTGGATTAGAAAGCATCTGTGTTGTCTGGAGACTTAAACAACCGCTGCGAGGTTCAGGATGAGGGTCACATGGTCGAGGAGGCAGCGAGCTAACGCGAGCCCCAGTGAGTTATTAACATCGGGTCTAAAGATTATAAAGAGTCTCTGGAGAGGCTCCGGGGGTTCGCACCACCTGTGCAGAGAAAACTCAGCGTGAGGAGGTAAACCCGCCCTGCCGGCTGCTCTGCAGGAGGATGCAGCCGTTTAAATGATGCTGCAGCTGATGTTGGTGCAGAGATGTGAAACATGCGAGTCCAAAGACTGTCAGGATATCAGGGAAAGCAAAACACAGAGACAGGAATCTGTTGTGGGTCAGATTCACCCATTTAAAAGTAAAAAAAATCTAAAATATGTATATTATTTTATTTTATATTATATGTTTTTCTGCTATCAAACAGCTGCTTGGTCTAATAAGTGTACTCAACATATGGTTAATTTCATCAATTTTTCAAAATATAAATGGAATGGACAAATATTTTTAATGTCTTTCCAATGTACTTAAAAAAGGTTTAAAAGGCATTTTTCAAAATAAAGAACAGTGCTACACTAAATACTAATTGCAAGGGTTAATAATATATATGAACAATGTTTATTGGGATTTGTTTGGGGTAATTTGACAGGCCTTGGGTAAAATTGACCCAGGAAAGTTATTGCTGCTCCTGAGAAACATAATAGGAGGGTTAAAATAAAAATAAAATATAAAATATAATCACGCTGTTTACTGCACTAATGTGTTGTTTTTTTTTAATTAACTGTTTGTAGATACAGTTTGTGTTGTGTCATTGTTGGTGTTAATCCTGTTGTGTTGCTGGAAAGACAGTTTGATTTCATAAATACAGCAGCGTTAACACAAAATGCTTGTTTTTAAACATCATGTTTTCAAGGTTAGGGATGGGCTTGGTTGTGAATATTCACCTTGAAAAGTGCTTGATTTTCACACAATGTGGAGCTTCAAAATAAAACACTCCTGCCAGGATGTTCATCACATTGAACTGAATATCTTTAGGTTTTGGATTGACATTTACAGACTTTAACTATTTTGTGATATTTATTGGAAAAATAGGCTGATTGAGAGAATTTTCAGCTGATTCTTTAGTTATGAAAATAAATGTTAGTTGCAGCTTTTCTCCCAGTGTGAACCACTTTTGAATGCAACACTTTTTAAGAAGACATTATTTAACTTGATTACCTTGAAGTCGGCTCTAAATTTAAAGCTCATTTTGTCTGTCAAGGTTTCAAAAAAACATCATGTTTGATTTCCAACACCAACGATGTTTTAAGTATTTTGCTGTTTCTGCCCTTTGAACTCTCTTGACAATACACCATCTGTAATAAAAAAGAACCAAGAAAAGAAAGATTTCCTCCATTCCAAAAACTATAATTATTATTTTTATCTCATGCGTGTGTTGGCAGCAGCTGACAGCTTCATGTCCTCTCTGTCTGTTTTTTATTTTTTTATTTTTCAGGGTGAAGTGCTCTACAGAGTCCGCTGGAAGAATTACTGCTCGGATGATGACACTTGGGAGCCAGAGGCCCATTTGGAGGACTGTCGAGAAGTCCTCTTGGCTTTTAAGAAGTCCATGGCTGAGATAAAGGCCAAGAAGGAGGCAGAAACCAAGAAGAGCGTGGTGAGCTGTGTGAGTGTGAGTGCTCACACTGTAATCACCAAAACCACAATAATAATAATAATAATAATAATAATGATGATGATAATACTGGTGTAGGTGCAGCGTTTAGGGATAAATGGCTTGTAGACGTGACCAACCTGTGTTTTTAGATTGTTTTTATAATTTTCAGACTGATGTCAAAGCAGATTTTCAATAGGAAAAGTGCACAAATAAGAGATATGTTGGCTGAGAGAGTATTTGTTTTTTAATCTGGAGTGAAAGTAAACCCTTTTTTGTGGCTGTGGATGTTTCTGAAGGTGGTCAGTTTTTGCTGCTTCCTGATATAAGATGCATTAGTTGACAGGCAGGTGAAGTTGTAAAAAGTTTTTGTCTTGAAGGATATTTATGTATTTTATATCAAATAATGAAGCAAATGATAAATACAATGGGGACTCGGTCATGTTAAACAACTTCTAATCTTTAAATGTCATATTTCTTTTAGAAAATTCCCACCACAAAGAGCGACGTGTTTGACGCCGACTCGGAGAGCGACAGCGACAAAGATCGGCCAGCGGACTTACCCGTCAAGAAGAAGAAAAAGAAAAAGATCCGAGTGGAGAACGAGGAATCCCCTCCAAAGGACAAAAAGAAGAAGAAGAAGGACAAACGGAAGGACGATATCAGGCCTCTGCCGGCACCGGAGACAGATGATGAAGAGGAAGAAGAGGAGGAGGAAGAGAGGGTCCCCACTCCCCCCTCTCCGCCGAAGGAGAAAAAGACTGATACAAAGAAGCGCGTGGTCGACTCTGAAGATGAGGACGACGAGCCAGTTCCCTCAAAAAAACCCAGGAAGGAAAAGGGAAAAGAGGGAGGAAAGCACAGGAAGGAAAAGGGAGAGGAGGGGAAGAAAAAGAAAGGGAAGAAGGAGCGGAAGGTTGAGACCTCGGACGACGAGGCCACTGCGCCTCTGGAGGACGACCTGAGCGAGTCAGAGTCGCACATGGACGACGCCGCATCGACGGACGCCGCGTCGAAGTCGGCAGAGAAAACGCGTGTGGACGACAAGTTCAAACAGAAGAAGGGGAAGTGGGAAGTAAAGCTGCAGGGCATCAAAGACCTCATCCACGACAAAAAGAGCAAAAAGCCCGAGGCCGCGCAGAAGGAAAGCAGCCTGCAGAAACTAAAAAACCTCACGTCAAAGGTCAAAGAGGACGCCGCGCCGCACTCCGACTCCAGCGACAGCTCCACGCTGCACAAGAAGGCAAAGAGCAAAGGGCAGGAGGGCACGACGGCGCCGCCAAAAGCCCCGTCCTCGTCCACATCGTCCTCGTCCTCCTCGTCCTCTGTCACGGCGCCGAGCTCCAAGGTGAAGGAGGAGGACGTGGCCAAAGAGGAGGTGCTGGGGCCGAAGGACGCCACGGGCTCCACGAACCTGTTTGAGAAGTTCCTATTGAACTGCGAGGCGAAGGACCGCGCCCCCCGCAGGCCGCCAGCGGTGCACCCCGCCCCCCCGGAGAAGGTCACCCCCAAACCTGCAAAGGTACAAACTGTTTTTATTCTTGGGAGATGGAAATGGGATAAATATTAATTTAACTTTCTAAAAGGGACAAAAAATTCTTCTGTTTGTTTTTGTGAAGGCGCCCTCTGTTGGTAAAGGGAACCCATATTATGTGTATATATAGAGAGAGATTTTTTTTTTTTAAGAAAAAAATATATAATTATATATATATAATATAATATTTCAAATATAAAATGTTGGTGTTTTCATCAAGATTTTCTCATGTGAATCAAAATGCTTTGATAGAAACATCACTGCTGTCTTCCTGTTTTTCTTTCCTGCTTCCATTAATGTTTGCCCTGTTTGATAAAATGATAAATTACTCAGTAAGCTACATTTATTTTTCTCCTCAACTTTAGGTAATAGGAAAGATGGAGAAGATCCCCAAGACGACCAAAGACTCTCCAGCTCAGAAACAAGAGTCTGAGAGGACGGAGAAGACGAAGCAAACAGACGGTACGCTTTACCCACAGACACAGAAAACGTATGATGAAGGTTTTAGTTTGAACATGAAAAAATAAAACCAAAGCAATCAACATCAAACAGAACCGTGTTAAATTTAAGAGAAATGCAAGGGACTTTCTCAGTGTTTTACGCTGCCTGAAACCCTGTGTAATATGGAATTAATGCTGTATTTCAGATTGATTCACAGGCTCTGTAATATGTGATTTATGTAATGTATTTTATTTATTTATTTTTCCTCATCTTTTCTCTCTCTCTCTCTCTCTCTCTCTCTCTCTCTCTCTCTCGCTCTCTCTCTCTCTCTCTCTCATTTTTTCTTTTTTTGTTTTGTTATTATTGTCACTTTAGTATGTTTAGTTTATGTTTGGGTTACAAAGCGTTTAAAATTCAAAACCCAATAAATATATTTGAATACTCATTATCATCCATTCGCCCAACCCGAGCATGCACTGTCCCAAATAAACAGGTGCATAAAAGTAGCAAATATTGATCGATTGAGAGCTGAGATGGAGGCTCAAAGGCTGATTAGGCTCTTTGTGATTCCCAAGAAATCTCACGACTCTGTTTTTCTCTCTCAGTCTCTAAACCGGGTCAGAGTTACGGCTTCAGCCTGGACAGTGAGGAGAGGGAAGCCGAGGAGGCGGCGGCAAAGCTGAAGCCTGGAGAGGATTCCCGGGAGCGGAAGGAGAGGTCGGAGGAGGCGCAGCGGCCCAGCTGGGAGAGGAGGACCCCGACGGACGACAGGAGGAAGAGGAGAGAGGACAGTGAGCCCCGACTCTTCATGGCCTGTGATGACAATCAGGACCCACCAGAGGGCGCCGACAAGTCTGGTACGTCTCTGAAGAACCAGAGAGCAAAACGCTGCTCTGTGATATTCGAGTTTAAATCTCCTGCTCCGGCGACAGCAGCTTTGTTGTTTAATTATTTTATTTAATTTTTTTTTCCAAACAATCAGCGATTTTAAAACCTGAAAGCAAAAGTTTTACAGAGAATAACTTGAGTTGCTGTGTGCAGGTTTTCAGCTTATGACGCTTCTGTCTCATTTGTGTTTTGCAGATAAAGGCCAAGCCACCCTGAGTTTAGGAATGGACCTGAACCTCGACTGGATGACTCTGGACGACTTCCAGAAACATTTGAACGGGGAGGATGAGATCCTGTCAGGTCCGCCGTTATCACCCAGTGAGTATTCTCCTTTCTACCTCAGACAAAAAAGGACCGCTGCTGCTGCTTTTAAAGGCCTTACTGTGAGTTGAGGGAGGATTTTCTGACCTGGTCAAAATGCTTTAAAAGACACATGGTTTCTGCACACAGGCACATTTTGGTGTTTTTAGCTTTTATTTCTAACACATTTGATCCTTTTTTCATGCATAATGTTGATTATCTATGCAAAAGACCTGTTTATATCACTACGCACAAAAATGGGCAGATTTAAACTCATTTTAATCACTATTTTATATTCTGCCCGGATAAAAACTATGAACATGCATCTTCTAATTTCTCCTCTTCACTTGATGCCCGTGGCTTTAAAGTTTCTTTGAGGGATTCACTTCCTGCTATTTCGCCTCTCTGCACACAAGCTCTGAGGCATTAAGTTCATGTTGGTGTGTGCGTATGTGTTTTGGGAATGTATGCATGTGAGTGTGTGTAGGTGTGTTATTGCATTTTTTATCCATGGTGTCTTAAGAAGTCTGAAACGTCTTAAACACAATAATTAGAATTTAAGGCGTTTAAATGGCTTAAATTTGCTTAAAATCTCATAAAAACCCTTTTGAAAGGTCTTTAAAGTGTTTTAACGTTACTTTTATTTCACACAAATGCACAAACTTCAGTCTCACTTTCAAATATTTGTTGTTTTGAGGAAGCTATAACATAAAGATTGTTACAAAGGCTCAAAGCGAAGCCAAATTACTTGTGTAATACAGGTTAGTGCAAGTTGAATGATTTGTGGCTCCAGATGTGAGGAGCTGGGAATAAATCCATTAACTCTGGATGTAGTTACAGGCATCTGATTTTCCTTCATGTCTTGCATACTTTTTTTTCCAGTTTGGTTGTGAAATGGGTCTTGAATTGTTTTCATTATGGTCTTAAATTCGACTTGTTGAAACCTGTGGAGACCCTGATTACCTCATGATGAGTGTGTAAAAATGCAGGTAGCTTTGAAGGCGCATGTTCCATTTCTTTTCATTTGTTTCATTTGTAGCTTTTATACTTTATAATGTTCAAAGCACCACACTTTTTTTTTTATTTTATAAAATCACAAATCAAAAATCACATCTACACAGCGGCCCCGCACAGCTGTGACATTAATGAAGGGACCTTTTCCAGCACAAAATACGAATAATACCAAAACAGACTCCGACTTTGTTTACGGTGCACAGGAGAACAGAGGAGGAGAGCTTCTCATTTCTCACCTGGCACGGCGCAGAGGAAGGTCCCCACTGAGGAGGCGCATGGATCCCGATCCCGAGGCCATGTCTGGGATCTGTGGACGGCCCGGCTCCCTCTGATGTTTAATCCGGGGGCAGACTTTTGTGTGGACGAGCAACTTGTGCCATATCGAGGAAAGTGCAGATTCCGGCATACGTGCCCAAGAAGCCGACCAAGTACGGCTTAAAAGTGTAGGTCACCTGTGACGTGAAGACCTCGTATGCATGGAGGGTTTCTCTTTACACCGGCTGATCAGCTGGAGAGCCGCTGGAACGGAACCAAGGACAGAGGGTCGTGATGGACATGACGAAGGGGCTGTGACTGTGACGTGTGATAATTTTTTCTCCTCCTTCGAGCTGGGAGAGGAGCTGCTCAGAAGAATGGTCGCCATGGTTGGCACAATGCGCAAAAAACGATCAGAGCTTCCCCCAGAGATCCTGAGGGTCCAGGGCAGAGAGGCGCTCTCCTCCATCTTTGCATTCACTCCAACTCACACTTTGGTTTCCTACGTCCCAAAGCGGGGCAAGAACGTTATCCTGCTCAGCACCAAACACCGGGAGATCACCAGAGATCAACAGCGGGGAGAGAAAGAAGCCGGAGATCGTCCTGGATTATAACCGCTGCAAAGGAGTGGATACCATGGATAAGGTGTGTTTATGAATTATATATCAACATGGATATTTACACATTATTTATGTGCTTGTCTGGGATGTTTATGCAGCATTTCTTTCTGCACAAATTCATTTTTCATCATCTGTGTTGTGGTCCTTTTTTGCCTTGCAGATGATCGGTACATACAGCTGCAGGAGGCGGACCCAGCGGTGGCCCTTGGCCCTGTTTTTTAACATTGTGGACATGAGTGCCCTCAACACCTACATTGTGTGGACAGCCATTGATCCAACATGGCATGTGAAGAAGACCTACAGAAGGAGGCTGTTCCTGGAGGATCTGGGAAAGAAGTTGGTCGCCCCGCAGATGGTCCGCAGACAACACCTCCCAAAGACCCCATATGCCATCGGCTTCATCTGCCTTAGAGCAGCCAGATGTGGTCTCGTCCAGCACCACGAACACCACCCCCACCTGCTCACCCGCCAAAATACCTGTGCACTCTGCAAAACACGCAGAGTCATGAACTACAGCTGCAGAAAATGTGGAAAACCTGTTTGCAAGGATCACTACCACACCATCTGCACATCCTGCCTCCCCTGAACTGTTCTTGTTCTTGTTTTATTGTTGTTCAGATTATGTTGTTCTTGCTGTTTTATGTTCTTTATATTAATAAATGGATATATCATATGGGTAATAGGTGAAGTTCTTTGTTTGAGTGCAAAAAAAATATATTTTCTTATCTATGATGAGGATTGATACAGGTTTAAAACATTTAACATTTTTGTGCAAAGGGTTCTTATGATAAGTATTTGACATTGAGCATAAAATATATAATGCATATTGATAAAAGTGGCTGCCACTCTTTCAAATATACCAGGCTGCAATAATCGAACTCTAAACAACCCAGTTTGCATGAAGTATATTGAAAATAAATCATGTATTGTGTTATTTAGACCATCAATCGGAGTTGCATCGTGAGAGTATGCCAATTTTAAGCTAAGGATGTTTAAAGCTAATGTCTTGTTAAATATTTAATTGTCAAATCCGTTTCTTTAAACCCTACTTGTCCCTTTCAGGTGAGCTGCGGGATGCTGTGAAGAGTGGAGACTACATGGCTGTAAAACTGGCACTTAATTCCAAAGAGGACTACAATCTGGACCAAGAAGTATGTTTTCATTTTTTCTCTTTGAGTAAATGATTTAAAACCGTTATTATTGCTATTGTTTTACTATTTTTATCTGTATATTAGCTTTTTCTTTATTTTATTTTACATTTTATTTGTTGATTTACATCCAGTTTATATATAAACCAAAAACAAAAGTACAATTTACAGATTTTACTGCTTGCACCTTGGTTGCCCCCGGTGTGTATGTGTGGGAGGGATTGAGCAATTTGGTATGAAAAACATGAGCAGAAGTGCCATACGGTCACAAAAACGGTTAATAGCTGCCCAACCAGGTCCTCTCCATTACAAATCACATTGCCTTAAAGTGACTGTAACTCTGCTGTGGTTGGTAATATCTGAAAAACATGTGACATCCGCAGACGTTGATCAATCAAACATATATGAGTTGTTTTAGACACAAATGGTTAACATTGTATTTGTTTTAACATGTAACAGCCGTTTTTTTCCATCTTGGTTGTAAGTTACACATAAATATCAACGGGAATGGTAAACATGTAGAGTAGAGCTAGCAAGGACTTTTTTTTTAATTTCCCATGCAGCACTTCTGGATGAAAACATGTTCTTTTTAGAAAACTGTGCACCAAGTAGTCTGTACCTGAACAACATGAACATGGACAGTTTTTCCTGTTTCATGCCAATAATTATTCTGCGCCTCAAGATGTTTTCCACAACTCCAAGGGACGTCTGTTTCTGCACCCAGGTAAGACGATTGCTTCGATTGCTTTATTTCTTTTTTATTGAAACAAGTTTTGTGTAGTCAATCAGAAATATGATAACTCTTATTTTATGAAGCAGGAACTACTGTGTGGAGAGTTTTAGGTTTTCAAGTATAATGTAATGCAGAATGTACTGATAGTTAAAGGCCCATGTTGCTTACTTTCAGTTTGAGCTGTATTTTTAGATAGTACGTATAAAGATAGCAAAACAATTGGAAAACTGGTCTTTGCTTTTAATTTCTTTTCATTCTGTTAGCAGCTAATGTTGTACCTTGATAATGTTGCCCTGTTATCATTCATTCAACATAATATATTCATGATCATGTGTGCACATTAGAGACTGTGGTATCGTCTTTTCTTGCAGTGAACACGGAAACGGAAGAAGACACTGAACACATGAAGTATTGGGACAAGATGACACAGGTACATACTGCCAGAACATGTTTTCATCTTCATAATCATAGCTCAACATAGCAACCATCATGTATTCAGGATATTTTTATTTATTTGACAGTAACCATCAAATATTTAAAGTCATAGATGACATCTAATTAAAAAAAAAAAAAGTTATGTGAATGGCCAAACACAATTAAAGTGTTTCCATGTTTTGCCTCTGTACCTAGTCATCAGTTTAATAGATTATACTGGAAAAACACCACTTTGCTAAGCCAAACATTTTTGTATATATCTACAATTACTTGTTTTGATTGCAACCAATGAATGCAGGTTTAGTATCAGTGCATTTTCTGTTCCTTCCATGTAGCATTTCATCCAACACCCCATGACTACATACACATGGTTAGACATTTACAATGTCAAAACGCTGCTTGATCCAATAAAGCCATTAACTGTTCTTGAATGGGTCACATGTGGTTTTTGTACCGGAGACTTGAGAGGTGTCAGGGGTTTTTTTGGTACCGGCGTTGGGCTAGAAAAGTGACGTGTGGCCATTACATTTACTCCTGTTTGAATGAGTCTGAATCTTGGTGGGGCATTGCCAAGGTGCATGAGTTAGTCAGCGATTTTAAAAAAGAAAAAAAGGCAGTTCAAAGAAAGAAAAATCATCTGACTTGTATAACCACCACTTAACAACCAAATTCAACCCAAATTTAAGCTTTCTTTTGTTTTGTTTCCCCCCACATTTATTTACAAATGGATCTTTGCTTCACTCAAATTATCAAATTATTCATGGGGTCTGATTTGGCAACGAGTCTTACATATACTTGTTCTTTTACAGGCTTGTACAATTGGTGAGACGAGGTCATTTGAAGGAGAGAGGAGCTTGATTGAAGAGAGAAGTTCGAGTGAAGCTCTTAGGTTGACTTCTAACCTTGACAGTGCCACAAATGACGAGGGTACTCCAAGAGTTAAAGAGAATGTCCCACAAGATTTGGATGGTCCAAAAGATGACGAAAATATGCCAAGCTTCCCTGCCAGTATAAACATTGATCAGGGGACACTGAGGGAACATGAAAAGGCTCAAAAAGACGGAAAGGATGTATCTGAATCTGAAAACACTGTTTGTGATTCAGCTCCCGAGCAGGAAAGTCAAGGAACACAAGAACAAAATCAAGCACAGGAAGACAACATGTCAGATGAAACAAACTGTGGTTTATCAAGTATAATGAGTTTGGACTTTGATCTTTCAAATTCAACGCGAAATGCAGATGGGTTACTGCAAGGGGACGATGACAATCTAGAAAAAATGGGTGTCAGTAATGAACAAAGGTCGCCCCAGAAAGCAAATGACTCAAGTGATGAGGCAGGTCAGTCAGATGATAAATATCAAGGTCTGTCTGTGTCAGGCACAAAGGAGGTTCCTAAAAGGCGATTACGGGGCCGCAGGAAAACTCTAGAGAAGAATGAACCAACACGATCCAGTTTACGGACCTGTAAGAAAGTACTTGCAACAACATCTAGCAAAGTGGAGGAGGAAAAAAAAGAGGCATGCAAAAAACACTTCTGTTTATATTGCAAAATGGCTTTCACCCAACTTGCAAAGCACTTAGAAAAAAGGCATGCCGAGGAAACGGATGTTGCACACGCAATACACTTTCCCAAAGGTTCCAAAGTCAGACAGTCTTTGCTTGACCAAATTCGCAATAAAGGAGATTATGAACACAACTGTCAAGTACTCAAAAGTGGCGAGGGGGAAATTGTGACCAAGAAACAGGTTAAAAACCCAAGCATATCTGTCCGGGACTTCCTGCCTTGCCAGCACTGTTTTGCTTTTTATCGCAAAACTGATTTATGGAGACATGAGCGGTCCTGTAAGGCCAGAAAAGGTGAACAGAAATCCTCTGAAACAACAAAAAGAAGCACAGTCCACAGTGCTGCCTCCCGGCTGCTTCCAATGTCGGAGTTCCTAACGGGAGGCTGTGAGGAAATCATCCACATCATGCATCAGGATGATGTCTCGAGGCATATCAGAAATGATCCACTTATCTGTAAATATGGCAATGCCTTATCTGCAAAGTATGACCATGACAAGTCTCAGTTTGCTTATATTGCACAAAAGATGAGGGAATTGGGCAGATTTGTGGTTGCTGTTAATGAGCTCGACAAGAACGTGAAGTACTTGCATGAAATATGTCAACCATCCAGATTTGAATTAGCCGTTGAAGGGGCCAAAAGAGCGAGTGGCTTTGACCCCAGTTCAAGTAAGTTTAAAACAGCTTCCCTTGTCTCAAAGATTGGCTACTCTTTGAAACGAGCTGCAGAAATAGCTTTTGGAGAAAGTCGCATGACCGAAGACAGTGAAACTGAAAGCGAAGTGAAAAAGTTCATACAACTTCTTGATACAAAATGGAGTGAGTGTTTTTCTCGCAAAGCACTCGCATTATCTCTTAAACAAGAAGTCAAAAAAGTGGAAGTAGACAAATCAACTGTGACAGAAGATCTGATAAAACTCCACAGGTTTATCACAGGGGAAGAAGAGGAAGCCAGGAAGGAGTTAAAAGAAAGTCCTAACATGTCAACGTGGAAGAAGCTCAGCGAAGCCACTCTGGCAGATGTGTGTCTGTTTAACAGAGGAAGGGTGGGAAATATTGGCAGAATGCTCTTGAAAACGTACACTTGCAAGAAGAGTAGGGGAACATTTGTGCCCTCTGCAGATCAAGTAAGGAGAAGCACAAAATTGGAGCTGGACCTGGGTGCCAGTTTCACCAGACTGGAGCTAGAGGGTCAGTATGGGAGGAACATGCTGGTTCTGCTAACAGAAAGGATGGTTTTATCAATCGATTTACTCATTGAAAATCGAGAACAAGCGGGTGTGTCAAAATCCAACCCGTACCTGTTCGCAAGGACTGAAGGTCCGTCCTTCATCAGAGGATTGGATTGTTTCCGAAGGTCTGCGGTGGAATGTGGCGTCAAAAACCCAGAAGCACTTCTGTCCTCATCGTTAAGAGAGCAAATTGCCAGCTGCTGGCAGCTAATGAGCCTCAGTGAACAAGAACTAGATCAGGTGGCCAAGCTGTTGGGACAAAGCAGCCAGGAGTGTTACGGGCTCTCAAAGAATGCATCACAGCTGGAGGAAGTGAGCAAACAACTTCTCAAAATGGATCGAACACTGCCATCAAGTCCACCCAGCACTGCAAAAGATGGTGAGTAGCGTTTTGCTCCTTTTGTTCATTTTAAATTTTTGTGTTCTTTGATTTAAAAGAACTCTCAAAAGTATAGTTACATTGGAAAAAAAAATTATTAAAAAAAAAACTGTTACGATCAATAGAGTTTTTATTTTTTATCAGTAGATGCTCAAGCTTCTCATTTCCCTGATCCCTTTTGAAAGTTCATTCTTGACTTTTTGAAAAATAACAGCCTCATGCTCCAGTTGCTAAATCTTTGTGGAGCTTTTAGAAGTTTTGGAAACGGCCGCAAACAAAACATCTTGATTTTTCCCAAGATCAAGAATGAACTGTCATGTTAATATAGTTTAAACATTTCAAACTGAGAGACTGTTCAATTATATAATCAAGGTCTACTCTATCTTTATAGGAGCTGCACAGAAGCCTTCTTTAAAGAGGAGACCTTGGAGTGAGAGGGAACAGGCTGCAGTTAAGCGTTACTTGAGTGAATTTATTGCAGGGATGAAGGTCCCCGGCAAGAAAGAGTGCAATGCTTGCATAGCTGCTGAACCAGATCTTTGTGGAAGATCTTGGACGGATGTCAAAAACTATGTGCACAATACACTACAGACAGTACGGAGGAGAAATAACCAGCATAAATCTGAAGGGAATGTAAATAAGAGTCCAAAGAGTCCGAAAGCTGGAGTCCAAACCACAGAGAAAGCTTTGGAAGACTCGAGCACCGTTTGCAGTTTGACGACCGTGCATCCAGATCACCTGACCGAAAGTCAGAATTGTTGCATGACTATGGCTCCAACAAACTACGCCCAAGAGATGACATCTACGTACGCCTCCTTGTGTTCTACGAGTTCAAACATGATCCATTCAAGTCAACCGTTGATTTCTACATTCACACCGCTGAATGCTACTGATACACAAGTGGTTCCTACTTTTACTCCACACAACACTACCAATGCTCTGATGCCTCCTACATACACATCAGAGAATAACTTAATTATGCCATTGTCTCCTACTTATACACAGAATGCAACAAGTATGCCCCCATCTTCTGTGTATACACCTCAAGACACTACGGGTTCCCCATTGATTCCTAGTTTTAGTACCCTTACTGCTCCAAGCACCTCAATGATTCCTACGTTCACGCCATTGAACACAAGCACGCCAATGGTCCCTCCATTCTCACCGCTGAACGACCGAAGTAGGCCTATTGTTTCTTCGTTCACACCTCTGAATCACCCAAGTACACCAGCTTACCCCACAGGCCCGCCTAGCGCACTTACAACTGCACAGGTTGTTCCAACGATCCATAGACCCAGCGTTCCCGAGAGAACGCCAGTTGCACAGGAAGGTATGTCCACTGCAGGAAGACAAGTGGCTTCGGCCGCCAAGGCTCAAAAGAGAAGCAAGAGGTTGTGGAGCGAGGAGGAGCAGTCTGCGGTGAGGCGCCAGCTCGGAGACTTCTGCAAACTGGTCAAAGTGCCAGGCAAAAAGGATTGTGATGCGTGTTTAGCTGCCGAACCTGCCTTGAACAGCCGAACGTGGAGGGAAGTCAAGTACTTTGTGCATAACTCAATTCAGTCAATGAAAAGACGAGGGCATGTCGTCGCCTCCAAACAAAGTGGAGTACAGGAACCAGTGACTCATAATAATCCTAACACGGATTGGGATGGTCCTGTTTATCTGTCCCTGTAGATATTTGTTATAAACTTCCACAACAAAAAAACAATAACCGATAAGTGAGATTTTAGAAGTGTGCAAGGGCTGTGGGCTTTAACCTCAGAGTATGTGGGACTTAATAATTCAGCAGATGTACGTTGTTGTAAAAATTTAGTCAGTGAACCTTGGTCTCAGTAGCCATACTGGTCTCAACAAGAATTACCGACTGCCCTGCCATTTTTTTGTCACACTTAAAAAAAAACAGCCAAAAGTATTCAGAAGTCCAATGGACCAAGCTATTGGTGTACTGTTGCATGAATATACACTAAATGGATGGAACTAAGGATGTTTGTACTGTAGCTTCGACTCAGAAAAAGGCTGATATTA
Source organism: Hypoplectrus providencianus (assembly GCA_028566105.1). Lineage (NCBI taxonomy): Eukaryota > Metazoa > Chordata > Actinopteri > Perciformes > Serranidae > Hypoplectrus > Hypoplectrus providencianus. The sequence goes on along the minus strand of JAOWBC010000002.1, from coordinate 21,461,199 downwards.
ATGTTTTATATGGTTAGATGGCATATAAACATGTGTCACAGTCAAATATGTAACATTGTCAATCTGTCAGATCATCACAGGCCATTTCTAGAAAGGTGTTATAATTTAGATTCGTGATCATGTAACTGTGAATATAATTTTTGCCAGGATTTGCAACAGTTATTGGCTGTGGCCACTGTGGCAACACACTTTCACAATCTCAAAAATATTTAAGGAAATGTCGTAAGCAGCGGGCTGAGTTGTTTGGGACTCCCCAGCCGCCGCGACCAGGGCGCTTCCCACCCTGCACTGAGCAAAAGCAGCCTCAGTGACCGTACATTTACAGAGCGATTTTTACTCGTCTTTACTTAACACTTAATCTTTCTGCCTGTACTGTTTTCAGTAGCATTTTTACGAATTTTAAAGACCAGAAAAGAAATACAAAGATAAACCTACCAGCAAATCTTTGCATCCAGTCCCTCCAACATGTGTGTGTGTGTACTTTACATGATTCCCACATGCCTGGCCCAAGTGTACTGTATTCCTGCTTTAGCCAGTAGCCAATATTGTAGATGGCCCCTGATAGCCTGCAGCAGTAATGGCGTACCTCCCTTGCTGATGTTAGAGAATTAGGAGCTCCGTGTGTATACCTCTCACTTAAATATATAAACCTTTTCTTTTACTTTATCTTCATTTATATATTTTCCTTTTTTTTCATGTGTATTTACAAGCTGCTGAAAGGTTTGGTTGTATTTTTGTATCACTATACAGCAACTGTGTAGAACATTTTAGTACTTTATTGTATTTTGATATACTCTAATTTGGCGTAAATACACTACATTGGTCTCTTTTCTATCGCTTTGTTTTAAACATTATCTTGTGACATTACTATCCAGTTGCCAAGATCAGATTGCCTTATGTTATTTTGCTTGGCTTCATTTTATATTTTCCTTTTCATGTTGATCACAGCATGGTAAGTGCAGTTTCTTTTTTTTAAGAATTTGGTTTGGTGCAAAAGTTTAATCAGAAATTCCTTTTACATTTTTAAAAGCCAAGCAGTTGGTACAGATTGGTGAAATCAATCGTCTGTGAATGAACAGATTAGTTTCATTCCCTTTGGTTAATTACATTCAAATTGTCCGAAGTATTATCAACTTGAAATGAGAATTGCACATTTAATTTTAAGCTAAACTTGTATTGGTTTTTCTTTTATATACAAACCTTGTTGAAGGTTTTAAAAGGGGATATTGAACATTGGTTCACCTGATTTTCTGACACATTTCAATTTGAAACATGGTCCCTCCAGTGTTTATTTTACTCTGGATGTGCAATAAGGTGTGTGCATCTGCTTTTCATTAGGACACCTTTAAAATCATGTTATTTCAAACGATTCTTTGGGATTAAAGGAGCTGAAGTTGTGGTTTAGACTTCCAGATAGCACGACTGCTGTCAAAGAATTTGTGTTAAACTCTGAGACTCGGTTGGAGCAGTCAGTGTTCACCCTTCATACCAAAGCCATTAGTGTCAGACACGCATAAAACCCATGTGAACGCATTCACACCAGTCTCAAACAGGTATTTCCTGTGGTGTTACTCCCTTGTGAAAGGGGTATATCTGTGTTTAAGTATACAGTTGTGTTTGAAAATAATCATGTAAAAGGTCTACGGATGGTATTTGATCGTCAGACGCTACCATTGCTGTTCGGTGTTGCAAAGCAACATCTCTTCTTCCCTGTACAGTAGACTACTTTGTTTTATTGCTATTGTATTAGCACACACTGCGTGTTACTCTTCATCCTGTTGTAATTATGTTGCCTTCGGTTAATGCTACTTATAAGTATTGTAAGGAACTTATAACTTCAGCTTGTACAATAAAATGCTTCTTGGCTTAAAATTTGAAGATTTCGGTGTTAGACTTTGTTTGATACGAAGAGCCCAAAGTCTCCATGTCCAGCAGATTTCAGTTAAAAATTTAAGTGTTAAGAGAGAAAGACCAGCAGGCTGCGTAGGAAATGCTGTTTTGATTGAAATACTAGTTTTAACATGTGGATGTTCGTAGAGCTGCAATAATTAGTCCTAATTAATGATAATTAGGTGATCAACAGAAAATCAACAACCCTGATTCCAAAAAGGTTAAATATTAAAAAAGCTTTTAGAAAGCTCTTTCTTAATCTGAATTTCATGCATTCTGTTTTATTTACATTTTACAGTCCTTCAACCTCAATTCAAGTTGGAATTCTGGTTTTATTTTGATTATTGAATAAGTCATTTCTCATGGAAAAAGCCAATATTTGCTGTTTTTTTTTTTAATGAAAATGACATGTTTTCATTGTTGTACAGGATGATGAACTGAAATGTTTTGTTTTGGGTTTTGGACAGACAAAGAAAAGAGTTACATTAGTTATAATAGTTTTGAAGATGACCGAATAATCTGATTCAGGTAACAGATGTTTGGAGGGGATTTTTTGTTTATCCCACTTTCTCAGTCAGAAACTAATGAGTGTTTTGGAACAGACTTTGTTTGAGGGAAGAAATCAAGTCCTGATCCAGGAAGTCCTAAAATTAACATTTGTGTTGCAATTGGAACTGCAGAACAACTGCAAACACAGAACTAAATCTTAAAATTCAATAAATCGTAGCTTGTTAAGTATTGAGCTTACATGTTTATGCCTTTGTAACACCATACAAACCATTTATGATAATTTATCGACAAAAACTTTTGAATTAGGTCTGACTTTTATGGATTTTGTCTCGGCCCACACAGTTTCTCAGCTGTATTTCAATACAAACTGTAAATTAATCTGCAGCTCCCTCTGTTAGTGGCCTTGAAGCTCTATGACAGATAAATGTGTTGAGTTATAGGATACAAATGAACATAAACATGATCAACTATGTGCAGGAGGTTTGTTTAGATTAAATTCTACTTCATAAATAGCTGTTTGGTGGTTTTATTTTCCCAGCAAACACATAAAAATGCAGCTGGTACCAGTTAGGATCCCTGAGTTCGCTGGTGTGGACCTTTCCTCTCCCAGGCTTTCACCCTCTCTCAGTCACAGGTGAACTCAGTCAGATCTGAGCGGGTTCAGATCAGAGGACACAGTGGACCTGACGTGCTCGGCTCCTTCACTCTGTCTGTGTGTCTGCAGGACGTCAGCGGCATGTCCCTGAGCATGCTGGCAGCCGCCGGCGGCCAGGACGACATCCTGCGGCTGCTGATAAAGAAAGGCGTGAGGGTGAACGGGCGGCAGAAGAACGGCACCACGGCGCTGATGCACGCCGCTGAGAAGGTGAGAAAGGACGGTTTTATCTGTGTTTAATGGACGTTTCCCTCAGGAGGCGTGGAGTCATCCAGCTGAAATGATTTAATATCTGAAGATCAGTTTTCTCATCATTGAATGTTTGGAAAATATTTGTGTTTATTTGTCATTTACAGCTTAATACGTCCTCTGTTGATCCCTGATTCTGTAAATAAGATTAATATGAATATAATGTGTTCATATACATGGATTTCCGTCTTTAAAAGCTTTCTCTGAATTTTATTTTTGGATATTACAGAAATGACATACTACATTGTGACACTGTTTGTGATTTTTTGTGACATATTTTGTGAATTTTTCAACACTTTGTAAAATATTTTATGCAGTGTTATTTAATACTTTTTAATGATTTACTTTGACTGCGTTATGACATAGTTTCATGGCACGCTGAAAGTTTTTTCCTTTTTATGGGATTTTTACATAGTACAAGTATTTGGCAATTACATTTATAATAACAAATTAAACGTAATGATAAAGGTTTCAAGAGTGAGGAAATATTTGGTTAAGGCACCTTGAAAAGTTTACTTTAATTTCACTCTTAAAACACGCTTCTGCACATCTGTATTTTAAGTTGTTTTTTTTTCTTTTTTTAATTGTAGGAACTTTAAAGCCTAATTTGAGTCTAAACTCTTCAGTTTGTTTTTCTCCCACCTTTATTTTCATTTCTGTCCTCTGGTCAGAATTTCTTGACGACGGTCGCCATCCTGCTGGAGGCGGGCTCCTACGTCAACGCTCAGACTCTGAACGGGGAAACGGCGCTGATGAAGGTAAAACTGCTCAAAAAACCAACAGAGAAACGACAGCAGACTCCTGATCTGTGTGTCAGTGAAGGAATGTAACTATTTACTCAGTTTAGAGGTACTTTTACTTTACTTTAGTATTAAAAAGTCTGTCTTAATGTTTACAATTTGACTCACCACTGTGTTTATATATTTTAGGTTTATTATTATTATTATAATTTATGTTAATATTCTCTGCATGAGTCCATCTATGGCACAGACTCTTCTGTTTAGTTGGTAAATCTCATTTAATTTTATTTTTTCTTTGTTACAGGTAGACCTATTATTATTATTATTTCAGTGTTGCACATACCTACTTTTTATTTTTCTTTTATTTTGTTCCTGTTTCTTCACTTTTTAACCTCATTCCCTCTTTTTCTGTGTGTTTATGTTGCTGTAACAAAACAATTTGTATATCTATCGATCTATTTCTACACATGTAACTTTATACTTTTACTCCACTATATTTTCAAGCAAACATTTTATTTTTTACATCCCTAAATTTAGACACAAGCTTTGATTCAGGACTAGAGTTACCACGAAAAAACACAATAAATTTAAAGCAATTACACGTTTATTAACTAAACCAAAAAAATATATATGAAGTCATAAAATGAGCCCTTTCCTTACAACAGTGAAATGCTGTTTACATGAATGCACTGAAAATAATAATTCAACTATATATTTGTAATATAAAAACAGCCATTTTGCATCATGAGGACTTTTATTTTTGATACTTTGACTTCAGTAAGTTTGTAATGCAGAACTTTTCTTGTGGTGGAGTAACTTCAGTGTGGTATCAGT
>JAOWBC010000002.1:21383731-21393865 GCA_028566105.1 Hypoplectrus providencianus | reverse complement strand
AGCTTCTGATCAGTCTGGACTGTTCTGGTGCTGCAGATGTCTGATCTCTCTCCGGTATAATGGAATTAAATCACACTTCAAGGAAATACAAATAATCATCAGTTAACAGAACTCATGACCCTGTTTTGAGCAGTTTCATGTACACCAGAATAAAAAGTTTCTACACAAAAATGCTCACAACTACTTCCGTATGGGCAGCATGTTAAACATGTTTACAACTTAATATTCTTGCTTCTTAAAATTAACTGTCTTCAGGAGACAAAATATCAATCTTGCATATCTGGAAATCACCAAAAAATTGATAGATTTGGCATCTTTAAAAGCTTTTTGTAATACAACATATTGCTATCACGTCACATTTGTTTTGCCTCTTTTTTGTTTGTTTGTTTTTGTTTGTTTTTGGACTTTTCCACCTATGCAGACCTGGTTAGATTTCTCGCTGACTGCAGATTAAAACATTTTACACAGTCCAAACATACACATCTTTCACCTGGTGTGCATGTGTGAAAATATGCATTTTCTCAGTGTGTTTAGGTCGTTTAGCTCCTGTAATAAAAACACTTGCAGCTCAAGTAAAAGACAAAAAACATTTTGATCTGATGAACAGCAAAGAGCATCCAATCTATATAAAGATTTCTTCGGGTTATACTAAAAGTCTTGATAATCCTGTGCAACACACTTGACACTTAGTAATTAAAAACTCACAAAAATGAAAAACTATTTATACAAAGTTATTTTACTATGATTTAAAAACTTCTTGCTACTGCTGCTTGATTCAACACAGCAGTGTCATAAAGATTCATATCAGTTAAAAAGAATAAAAATCAAACGTAAGCTCTTGTAAACTAGAGACTACAACAATCATAAAGACACTTTTTTCTTTTCTGCTTCACTTTCATTTCTTCATTTGTTCTCCTTCCTCTGCAGCACTTAATAAATTCTTCAGGCGTTGAGGAAGGTGTTTGTGCTCTTGTGCGGTTCCTCGTGGAACCACTAGATGTCAGTGTTGACTCATTCTTCTCAAAACATTCAAGCAACTTCAAACTGTGAACAATAAATTAAAAAAAAAAAACTCTATCAACCATCCAACTGACTGTGTGAAAAGTAAGGTGACACTTGTGATCACGTGGAAGCTCCACATGGGTAAATATAATAATAAAACCTTACACAGGCGCTTTTAGTAACACTTACTGGTGGGAATACAACCAGATTTGGAATCATACTGTTGTTTGATCCAAACGTGGATCTTTTTTCATCAGGGAAGAACATCTGACTGCTTTAACTCAGCTACATCTGCTGCTGTCCAGCTAAACTAGTCCCCACAGTCTCAGTTTCACCTCCCCATTGGACATTTCTACTGGATGTTCACATTAAGAGCCTTACTACCAAACTTTAGACACAAACTGTGACTTGGTTTTACAGTTTGTTTCTTCTGCTGGTTCCTCTTCAGCACATCTTGTCACTGGTTGGATCCGTGGTGGAGGACAGCAGCATCTCGTTCTTTTTGTTCTGCAGGTGGGCATTGTCCCGCGTCCCGCTGTCCGTGTTGGCGTACAGGTGTTTCCTCCTGGTCGACCTGGCCGAGCACCTCATGAGCGCCTTGCCGATGAGGTAGCACAGCTCGGCCACGTTCAGCACCATGCAGATGGCCGACGACGCCACCATGAAGATGGTGAAGATGGTCTTCTCCGTCGGCCTGGAGATGAAGCAGTCCACCTTGTTGGGGCAGGGCCACTGCTCGCACTTCACCAGCCGGCGCATCTGGAAGCCATCGTAGACGAAATACAGAGCATACATGAAGCCGCCCTCAAATATGAGGCGGAAAAACAGGCTGCAGGTGTAGGTCCACCACAGGGGGCCTGTGATTGGCAGGCGCCTCCTCTTTAGCGTCTCCAGGTCGGTGTCTGAAGGCTTCTCGGTGCCATTGGACGCCAGGATGGTTTTCTTATCCTCACGTTTCCTGTAGGCGACGTGCATCGCCACAAGCAAGGCCGGCGTGGACACAAATATCAGCTGCAGGCACCACAGGCGGATGTGGGACACAGGGAAGAAGTGGTCGTAGCAGACGTTTTTGCAGCCGGGCTGCTGCGTGTTGCAGGTGAAGTCTGACTGCTCGTCCCCCCAGACGCTCTCAGCGGCCACGACCAGGATGGTGATCCGGAAGATGAAAAGGACGGAAAGCCAAATCTTTCCCAAACTGGTGGAGTGTTTGTTGACGCCGCCCAGCTGGGCGTAGAGAGCCCCCCAACTCATCCTGGAGAAGAAGACTCTGGAAGCTCACAGCACCTGCAGGAGGAAAAAATAACATGAAAAGTTCTCAGTATCTCTGACAGGATGGAGATGGGCCTTGGAATAATCTGATGAGGCTTATTACAGGCTGATCTTGCTCACTGTTTGAAAGTATTCCTAAGGAAGATAACCTCAGAATTTTGTAGCTATCCTATAATTTCACAGATACATTTCGTCCACTTATGCTGCACACAGACAGCAGACACTCGAAACAACCCCAGGACTCTGACCAGCCTCATGTCCTCTTAGATATCTTTGACTCATACTGGAGACTGTAACTCATGACGTAACAGCAGTTCAGTTATTTTCAAACCTTTACCTGTTATTTTTTCCTAACCTTAACCAAGTGGTTTCAGCCGCCTAACTTTGAGTTCTGTATCACAGCGTTACCAAAGTTCAAAGCAGTGAACGTTTAAAATATCAACTGTTATTTGGTGTGAAGTGGTTTTAATACGTTTTCTAAAGAAATCATATCCATGAGGAGATGTTTCATAATTTTTACATTACCATAGTGTTAATTAACATCAACATTTATATTTACTTCCATTCTTTGCGAGCTAAGGGGCAAAGCGTTTACCAATCCACTTTGTCCTCATTTTCTATTTGTAGTTATTCCTACCAAAAGTAACACATTACATTTTGAAGGTATTCGACCATAAACCCTGATCTTCCGCCCAGGAGACTGGAGTTTATGTACCGTTGGAAACTTCTTTACTCACCTTGTTCGTCACTAATGCTAACTTGTTTATATTTTCTCGGTTTGTGTCCTAACTTTAAGTAGTTTATCTCACAGCGTAACTGTACTTAAACCAGTGTCTGTTGTCTGTTTACTACAGTGTCCAATACTTTGTTTTGTAAGATAAATCAAACTGGGTTGCTAAAGCTTTTGTTTTAAATCCTACGAACATGTTTATTGGAATACGCTGACCTATCGTAAAGAAGTGGGAGGTTGACCCCGCCTGGCACGGTGCAAATATTTCCTGGGCAGGTGAGGATCACTGACCTGAGCTACAGTGAGAGGATCAGTTTCTGCAGATTTGAGATACTGAATTTTTAGATATGAATGTAATCCACTAATTACCACATATTTAAAATTATAATAATATTCAACTATGAAGCCTTTTGTATAAATGTAATAAAAAAATAAATATCCTGATGTAAATTAATGAATACTACGGCCCCCAGTGGGCCGCGGACCTCACTTTGAGGACCATTATTTTAGAAAACCCCAAATTGGTGAACATTTCAGATTCTAACTTTCTCAAAGAACCTCACATTTGTTCCTATCATTAAACTAGAGCTTCTTTCTAGATTAGTTTTAGGTGTTTTAATGTGTTAAACAATGTATAAGTTACTTCTTAAAGATTTTTTGGGGGTCATGTGTCAGGAAGGGGAATTCAAATCAAAAGGAAGAGAAAAGACACAGTGGTCCAGGTCTGTGGTGGGTTTGGTGCCACAAAAACAAAAGACCAGAGCAAAAAACTTTATAAAGCTTTTAATGCCTCTTACAGCGTCAGTTTTAGTGGCCAGATAATGATAAAGACAACTGAAAAACTATGGAAAATACATTTTATAGAGCAAGTTATAAGACATTTAAACGACTTTTATTCTCTGTTACAACTGCCAATATGGTTTGAATATTATTAGTAGGTCATTTTTCTAATTTTTTTGTTGTAGTTGTATTTATGATCCAAAAGCACATAACTTTTCTAAACTATATATTTTGTACTGTTTTCATTCTCCAGTGTTAAAAAGTGAAAATCTTGGAGTTTCAGTAAGACTTTAGGCCCGTGTCTTTAGTTTCCATCAAACTTTTTCCTCGTCTCGAAACGCGATATAATCTTTCTTTTCATGTATATTCTCCCCACCCTAAAATATATATATATTTTTTTTCGCATATTAGTAATTACGTACAAGATCCAAATAGTTTAAAACTAAGAAGAAATTTGCGCCTTTTTGCTTCGGTTCAGTTGATTTATAGATTCAACAACACACGCGATCTCTCTGAAGATTACACCATTATATATAATCTAATATAATTAGGTTATTATAATAAATATTATAAATATTAGCAGCCTATTTTTGTTTTCACCGGAACTATAGTTTGCCTGCACATTAGGGCAACGAGTTCACAAATGTAGACGTAACATCATAACTCACCTGTTTCTGTGGAGAATATCCAAAAAAATAAATCAATCAACTTTCCATGAAGAGAGAAACAATTAATCCTCAGTGTTTAGTGAAGTGGATAAACTTTCCCCGCGCTCCACCTGAACTAGAGTTTGGCTTTTTATTTTTTTTAGGGACGAAATTTATCTCGTCCTGTCCTCCAGCTGAGTGAGACACACCTGAGGCTGCAGGAGGTTTTCACCCTGAAGTCAGAAAGGAGGAGGAGGAGGTGGAGGAGGTGCAGGAGGAGGGTGAGGCTCCGGGCTCAGGGTGGGGCCACCTCACAGGCATAACCTACTTTTCTCTGCATAACGTCATAATTAAAGCAGATAGCAGCTTTAATTGCATGAACACTCATAGTAGAGAAAAAAACAAAAACAAAAACAAGGTAAATCTCATGAGTAGATTCTTCACTGAAATAATATTTTCAAAGCAGGATTCCTACAGTTTCACAGTCGAGTCTTGGTATTTAAGCAAAAGTATGCAAGTGCAATCCGGTAAATCTGCTTAAAGGGCCAGTGCTTCTTATCACTAAGATTGTTTTGGTTTGAGATATCTGCTGTAGAGATCCTCACTTCCCTCAGATGTACGGGAACTTTGGGCACTTGGCTCAAAATAAAACAGTAATGTTGCTTTTTTTGAATCGTGACGCAGATATTAATACACACAAACTGAAAAAGATTTTTAAAATATATTTTCTTGTAAACTTACAGTATAGGCTATAACCCATCAACGTTTATTATTAATATACATTTATTTGTAGAATTAATTGTATATTTCATTGTACTTTTTTTGGGTTTGTTTAATGTATATTTTTCTACTTTTAAATGTTATTTTCATATTTTTGTTAGTTTTTAAAAATATTTTATTTATATTTGAATTTTATATATTTCTTTAACATAATAATTTTAATCAATTTTTGACTTTTGACTTGATACTTAATTTATTTTAAGACAATATATGAGGTATGTGTTGCCCTATACTTATACAGACACGTTTTATTTCACCTGTTATTTATGTATACATACATTTCTTTATACATAAATACAGTACACATGTTTTTATTTATGTTTGATGGTCACATTGACTAATGTAGGTCTCACACTAAGATCATGTGATGGTCACTGTGAAATTAAATCTGACCCATGAGTGGAGCAGAAATGTCACAGTGACTGAAGATCACTCGTGACATGTTTCTATTCATTGTTTCCTGGGATCCAGGACTTTATCAGGAACCAGTTTCAGAAACCACATCATCCATTTGTTTATCTGAGAGGAACAGAGACGAAATCCAGACAAATTTATTATTTGATTTCAGTTTTATTTTTCTTTATGAATAGGATCAAACGTATTGAGTGAATGTAAAAAAATACCTAAATGTATGAATCAATAGATTTATTAATCAGTGATTCACTGAATTAATTTACCTGGCAGAGGATTTTGTGACGTGTATCACATGGTGAGACTTCTGTTAAGAGATCCAGTCTCTTAATTTACACAATGTTAGTTTGCAGATCAAGTTTAAGACAAAAAGATTTATTAAACCGTCCTCTGAGAGCACCAGTATTCATAATCTGTCGCTCCCAAAGCATCCTACTTTTTATTCCACACATAATAACTGAGCTGTTTGTCTGCGTAAATCCCAAATTTCACATTTTTTTTCAATCAGAATCTGAATATTTCTTTCTTCTTAGTGGTCCTTCTTCAGCTTAGCTAGACCCATGAGGAGCTGGTCCCTCCGCTCCATACGGGCCGAGAGATGCTGCTGGTCGCTGGGAATCAGCTCGCACATCTCCTGTGGACAGCAGGGAATTAAACATGAGGGGAAGCTGAGAATAAAAGGCTTCCAGGTGATTACAGGCACTATAATGGAGAATAATGAATGAAAATAGGTAGAGTTAGAACCCAACACATTGGAAAGGTTTACTACTTTTAGAGAGGATGTTTTGTATCTGGTTGATATTTGTTTGTTTTTTTTGGCAGATATTGTGATTATATTCCCAGATCCTAAGTTTCTGATATGAACTATTGAAAGGAATCAGTCAGGGCTTTCTAATTCTAAAAGAAAAGCATAAAATCAGGATGCAGGATCAGTTGCAGATGTTTTTAATTGTTATGTTTTGAATCACAGGACTCAGGGAATATAGATAGGACTGTTAAATAACTGTAAACATACCAGATACCCAGTGTTTAGTATGAGCTAACAGAGGTAAGGTTTGTTTCCCACAGTTTCTCTGGTTTTAGTCATGTGCTCCAGCAAACACGGTTAGATGTGCTTGTGCAAAGCTCGCTGCTGGTTGGACGGGAATCCTCCACAGTATGAAAAAACGTTAATCTTGGTATGATATGGCATCTCGGAAAAGCTCATAGTTGGCAGATAAAAAAGAAAAGGCCGGCATGATATGTTAAGTTATTGATACATGATGTGTTGTAAATGTGTGTCTGCAGCTCTCTACAGGCCAAAATGTTTAAAGGGCTAAATACATGGAGAAATAGAGCTTCAAAAATGAAGAACAAGTCATTGACTGTCTATGTAATTAATGTGAAACCCAGTCCAGCTTTCAAACTTTAAAGTCATGGAGTGTTTGATACTCAAATCTTGGCTTCAGCAGTGGTTTTCCTTTAAAACATAAAAGGCCAAAGTCTATGCGTTGGGATTTTGTTGTTCTTGCATGCATTGCTTTCCTTTAATCCCCTTAGAAAAACCATATTCAAAGTAAAAGTCGCCGGTAAGACTATGACTTCCTGAATGACTCCTAACTCCTGGTGTGGTTTAGAAAGTTTCTTTGAGGGGCACAAAGCAACAGAAAACAGGATTCCCTGCTATCTCTCTCTATACTAGTTGACCTTAAAGTCTTAATTGCACCGGCTCAGGGTTTCCCCACATAGTGACCTTCTGCTGCTAACATTTTAACAGCCTGTGATTGCATGTGACTGAGTCATGCCCACCTAGGAATGAGAATTTGGCGTCAGGGCGAGAAGGAACTCTTGACTTTCAGTCATGCAGAACTAAAGAAGAAAATTCACTTCATTCAGCCGAAGACATCATAAAATCTAGCGGATATATCTGTTTTGATGAAATGCCTCCAATCTGGAATACTCTCATATTTTACACTCAGTTCATTTTTGTGACATTAAGTAAAAATTTGCTGCCATCAAACTTACATTCACGATGCTCTTGGCCGCTTCCCCACTGCAGAAGTCAGGTACAGGCCCAAAGGACTTCAGGACCCGTGTTATCCCCTCTCCATACCGCTTCATGTAGTCCTCCAGCCCTGTGGGAGAACATGGACGAATCCGCTCACATCAGACAGCAGTTGGTTTATGCATTATGACACTAGCAGAGCAGGTCACTTGCTCTGAAAACCTGACAAATAAATCCTTTCCACCATTGAGTGTTCCCTGCAGGAGGATAACATACAGAAAAGAACTTAACAAAAGTCAGGGAAAGTTTCCAGAATGGGATCTAATGGGATTCAAACCTTTTGTAACTGAAGCTCTGGAGATAGGGAAGTACTAGCTTTTATATTTAAAAAAAAATTTACTTGGAACTTAATTGTTTGTTAAAATAGTAGTCTGTTATTTGTCTGGACAAATTGATTAGTCCACTTATTGTTGCAGCTCTACTTCAAACCCAAACAGAAAGTGGTAAAATGTATAGTGTCTGATGTTTACGTTCTACCTGAACTGAAAGCACTGGTATGAGGAGCTAAAGCTCTCCAAGATCTCCAGAGACAACCGCTGAGACTGATGTCCTCATGCTGAGTGAGTGTGTTGGACTCATAAATAACTGTCAGTCTGAAGCTTTGTTGGACTCGCTGTCATTTGCTGGAGTTATTCTCCGATTAGTTCACTCATTAACCTTTAATAATTTGTTGCTGATTGGGGAAATGGGCACTTTGGCTGATGAATGATTTCTCCGCAGCCAAAATAAACTGTTAAAGATTAATTAATGTGTTTTGTTTTCCTTTAATAGTTGAGCTACCAAGGGGAAAGAACAACCGAAAACATATTCTACTGCAGCCTTGTTTTCCCTCAGCAGCAAAGTAACTACAATTTAAGTAAAAACATTTTAGAACGACCTGTTTAGGACCCTTTCCTAAGTACTTGGATCACCATTCAGCATGTTTATGATCAAATAGTTAATCATGTGTCCTAATTTTGCCATGGACACACAACACGTGCCCCATGAATAACCAGTGACTGGGTTAAAACACATCATAAAGAGGGCCATCTATACGGTTTGTTTACATTCCTGTGATAAGAAAACCATCAGGAAAAGTCCAGATCTTTGAGGCAATAAAAAGCCGCTGTGGAGCAATCTGAAACAGGAAAGATTTGCCAAAACTAATTTCCACCTGATCATGAATTAAAGCCGTTTAGAAGGTGACTTCTATAAATAGTTCTCCCACTGAAATGACAGAAAGTGTGGCTCTTAATACTGTTAAAACTTTTTAACTTAAGTTCAGCTCTAAAGTGTTTTACAATCATGTTTTCTCCTGAAGCTGAACTTTGAATATTTGTATAGAACTTAGTGGGACTCACTATATATGACACAGCAGTGTGATAAGTACCATCTACCTTCAACCAAACAGAGCCGAGTAGGAGGAAGATACAAGAGTTATTTCAAGACATCTGCTTGTTTTTGCCGTACAACTCCTCTGACTCTTAGACAAAGAAGAAAACTGCTTTAGTATGAAATACATTAGGTCTATAAAGATGATGCAATGTCAATTATATAAAAAGGCATAGTTCTATAAAGCATTATAAAGGGTCTTAAATGAAATGAAATTGTAGTTTAGTGCAGGATGTGCAAAGAATAGTGATGAACATGTGTGATTTTAGGAATAATAATCCAAAATGTACATTAATCAAACAACACATGTATAGATGGATTTGTATTGGGTGCATCAAGATAAATATCAAAGCTCAAGCCCATAAAATTACATATGACTCATGTGATTGTAGGGAATGGTTAAGTAAATGGCAGACTTCCCAAAATCTTTCCACAACAACCTTGTCATGTTTATGGAAGATTCCTGTCGAGGCTGAAATGACTGGAAAGTTACAGATTTAAGATTTGAAAGGTTCAAACAAAAAATGTTTTCAACTTCAATTTACTTTGGCAGAACTAAATCTATTTCACCTGTTTTGTAAAGTAATTAAAAAATATTTAAGGTAGAAACACTCCTAGAGAATAAAACTATAAAAACCTCAGTGATTATACTCTCAGTGTGACTGTGACAATGATTAATTGAATAAATCTCACATTACCAGCCTAGTTAATGATTTTGCTGACTTTGCTGTGTCTCATATGCTGTTGGTAAACATCTTAGGTTTAAAGGTGTAGTCCAGCTGAGGTTTGAGTTGCAAAACTGCTCTGTGGCCTTGAAAGGTGGCTGTGAAACGTTTGTAGCCTGATTTTAGTCACAGACAGCAACTGTAATCAGCTCAGAGACAAAGTGGTTACAGTGGTTTCCAAAGGTCACCCAGTTCGTCTGCAAGAAAGTTGAAAAGAAACATCTCCTCTGTCTATAAGCTTCTCTGCTGTCAATCTGTTTGCCCATAATGATTTTAACACTAATGGATGAAACAACACAGTACAAACAATAGTGCCTAACAAATAAAATAAACAAGTGATGACAGTATCTGGGGCGGGGCAGTACGGCCCTTGAA
>JAOWBC010000002.1:21339983-21355553 GCA_028566105.1 Hypoplectrus providencianus | reverse complement strand
TTTGACACTTGTGATAGTTATCTGGACACCCTGAATATTATCTTACATGTCCTGATGAAGATACTCCCAAACCTCTTCTAGTTCTCTGCCATTTTCTTTTCTTTTCTTTTCTTTTCTTTTCTTTTCTTTTCTTTACTTTTCTTTTTAGGCCTGCAGTCTGAAGCTACTTTTAGGTCCCGTCTTTAAATTCTTCTCCCTGTTAAAGCCTTTGGAAATGATTAAGTCTTTTTTTATACTCTATCACAACACTGTAGCACAAACATAGTGCATGCATTTAAGTTTTATCCAACAGCTTCAGGAAGGATTTCCACATCTTAATGAAACAGCCATCCGAGTTTGCCAAAGCAAATCTCCTCAATCTTAACAATACAAAGCATTTCGTTGAGCCATCTTTTAAACATGGGGGTGTTGTAGACTGCCAGTTAAACAATATTTTTTTTAGCTGTAAGTGTCTTTTTAACATTTTTATTTTAAATTATTTTATTCATTTTATCTTATCCATTTTGTTGTCTTAATGCCCTCTGTGCCCATGGCCCTTGACCTTTTTGACACTTTTTTTTTTTACCATAACACAATAATTCACTAGCTCATCATCACAAAACACACATAAAAACTTTTAATTAAATGAATTTAAAATCTTCATGACGTATTAGTCTGAACAGAGATGTACATAAACTGCACCTTGACGGGTTGTTGGACGCATACAGGTGCAGATCATAATAGATGACATATGCAGTCGTGCTCCCCTGACACCTGTAAAGCACTTTTGATTGCTAAAAACAACAGTGGAAACCCCCTTCAACTGGTCATTCCAAGATCTCAGGAATATTCTGTTACATTGGTTGTCTGTTTTATTATTCATCCATTCAGCTCTGAAGAAAAGCTGGATAAGAAATATCACCCAAAAGTCCCAAATATCACATCATCTAAATTAAATCAGCCTTGCATCCTCGTCTTGAAGGATGCAATAACTAGTGTCCAGGCGTCCACACCCAGAGGAGACGACAGGCCTGAGATCTGAGGTCAGTCAGGCTTTAAAGGAGGCGTGAGTCGAAACCACGGAGCTGTGTGCCATCAGAGCCAGGAAGGGATGAGGAGGACGACTCGGTGAAATCACAAGCAGCTGCTCTTAAATCAGCCCCGAAAACAATCCTGCAGGAACAGACAGAGCCAGAGGGTTGACTCATTAATCCCAAAAATCTCCAAACTGAATGGCAGCGAGCAAACAAAACAAACTGATCCTGCTGCTCATGCACAATGTATGAAATGATGAAGGTTAACTCACCGCTCTATTGGATGTTGTCCATGTTAAATGTCTTTTTTAACAACTTATTTTTCCAGGGAAATTTCTTATCTTTTCTTTATTTTGACTCACTTAAATATATAATTATTCATCTACTTTCTCTCTTCCTGCAGAGGGTGAAGTCGGGGCGGGAGGGCAGCGCCAGAGGTCGACGAGATGGCAGAGAGGGCAGCGCAGGAAGTGCCGGTGAGTCAACATCAATTCATTCTGTGTGTAGGTCTGAAAAGGTTTGAAAAGTTCAATGTATACATAACTCCAACAATAGATACCAAACCTTTATATTAAGCATTTGGGAAAAAGTCTGGACTTGATTGCAAATAGAAAGGAGGAAAACAATATTATTTATAAAGCCACAGGGAGAGTCCAAAATACTGCTGCTATGTAAAAAGAAAAAAGTCCAAAAAATTATTATTGTTGTCTTAACTTTTCACACCCCTTATTCTTTAAAAATACATATTTTTATACCATATATTTTGTTAGTATTTTTCAGATGTCCTATTTTTTTTATCTTGGATGTGTTACTATGCCTTGTTCAGTTTTTATTGTCTTTTTTTAGTCAAGTTAAATCACATTTAGATATTATCTGCATCCTAATGCCAAGTATAAATGGAGCAAAATTAAGATTGACTGCTAGTTGAAGGCAATCCTGAATAAACAAGCTTTCACTTGTTTAAAGTGTTCACAGAGCTTGGATCTCTGACAGCCCTGAGTGGGGAATTCCACAGTTTTGGTGTATAGTTTCAAAAGGCTGATGGTTTTAGTTAAAATCAAAGCCTCTAATATACACATCTTAGCTTGTCTTCATCCTTTTTATCAGTCTCTTTTGACCTCACTTGTCCTTCTCCTCTCTGTCCTCTCATGCTGCTGGCAGCAGGTGTCTCCACACCTGTCCTCACCCCTCCTAAGAAGGCCAGCATCATTGGTTAGATTTATTTTTTAATCCCTTAAAGGAGCTGTTGTGGTAATGTGCATTTATAGCTGTAACTTCCTATCCAATCTCAGTCGGGTTACTAACAGGTCAAACATCTCTCCAGGTCGGATATCAGTCCTGCTTGGTTCACTTAATTCCTCACTCTGTAGGAACATGGTTTTAGTGGCATGATACCGTCACATCATTGTAGAATAAGTCTGATTAGGAGCCCTGAGAGCTTCAGGCCACAGCAGGAACCAGAGAAAACAAACGTCTACAGTTTTAGCTCCTTCGCTACAGATCCACAACAAACACAGACACGTACTCCAGACTGGCTCCGCCGCTGGAAAGCTGGCTCATCAGCAGGTTCCAAACGCAATCCAGACCAACTAGAGCGATGCCAAAAAAACGTAACGAGGCCCAGATTTTCTCTGCTGTTGTGCAGCTCAACGTGTGTCTGTCCTGTAGTGTAGTTAAATATACATCATGCACCTGTTAATGTGGCTGCTGCTCCTCCCTGCCAGCACCTCCATTATTCCCTCGTGTGTGTCCTGGTCAATTAGATTAGAAACCCTCAAAGTTTTGTGCTTTTTCTGTCCCATTTTTATTTCACACTGCCAGATCTGAAACTGGATCTGTTTTAAAAAAAACAAGCTTTCAGTTCAACATGTTCAGACCTTGAATATTTGTCATGGCTCATTTTGAGTTGTTGAACTAAACCCTTTTTCTTACTTTTTTTACTGCACATCAGAGACGGAAGTAAAAACAGGTGAGAGAATGAAGGTTATTAAAAGCCAACAAGTTTCTCCTCATCAGCTCTCCGTTGGTGCTTCTCCTGTTGTTGGTTTTGTTTTCTCTTTGTGTGCGACGATCTTCAGTCATTCTGTAATCTTTCTTTCCTCTTTGTCTTTATTTCTGTCTTTCTGGCTTCATTTGTATTCTCACTCTGCTTCCTTTTTGCTGCCCAGTAACTCAACCTGAGTCTAAACAACTCAGTCCGCTGTTGGACTCAGGGAGAGGTATGTAACGTCATTATTCTAGATTAATGAAGTCATTTAATTATTTTTAAATAATCCTTTGGTAATCTACCCTCAAATAACAACTAGAATCATTCATTTTAAAAACTTTTATTCAAGCAATGAAAAAATAAAATATAATTAGATGGAAGAATCTAAATTGCATTGTGGTATTTTTTTAGAGATACAATTTTTTTTTTATCAATGATGCATTAACATTACTTCTTTTTTATTTGCCATTAGAAAGGTTTAAAAGAGTAAGTAAGTAGTAAAAAGAGTAAAAAACTGTTTTGAAACAGTGAAAAAAAGAGTAAAAACCTTCAAGAATTGGCCCAAATCTAGCTAGCAAGCAAGCCAAATTTTATTCATGTCAAAGTTTCATTACTTTATTTAAAGAGTCACATTCCAGTAGAAGAATGGAAAAACCGACACAGTTTCTCTGGCTCTCACCGGAGACGTAACCTTTGCTTTAAAGTACCTAATGTGCATAATTCTTAAGAATAAGCATCTGATGCAGCAGCAGAAGTGAGCAGTTACAACAGTTTCCTGTAAGTAAACACACAGTGTTTCGGTCAAAACACTTGAACCTGACCCAGAAATCTTCTGACAGGAAGCTGTGATTTTGCACTGCGGAGGAGGATGACCTGGGCCTCTTTCAGATATTTGAGAAAACCTCTGGTGTACCTGAGAATTTTCCCTCTTTCCTGCAAAGTCTGCATGTTATTCAGCACTGTAAATTGAGCTTGTGTGTGTTGAGGTAGAGAGATTTTTTATGCACTCAAACCTTCATCATTAGAGCCGGAGGTGCAGCATGAACCTAGACGTTTCAATGGGTTTCTCTTGTTTTTTTATCCTTTAGCTTTTGTGTTATTGTTCTCTCTGTGCAAATAACTTCTAACTGTTTTCCAAGTGTTGCTTTCCAAAGAAGTTTGAGCAGGAAACTACAAAATCCAGAAGGATGACTCATTGATATTGATCAAACTCTCAGAGTTGTTATGGCCAGTTGTGCTTTGAAGACACAGAAAAAACGACTCTTTGTAACTTTTATTGTGGAAACCGTTTCGGACGATCAAACCTGTCATGTCATCCCTCTTTTCCATGTCTCCCACTTGTGTATTATTAAAGAGAAACGACACTGAGCCCGTCCAAAAAAAAAAAAAAAAAAAACACAGTGAGGAAAACAGTGATTTTTCCAGCAGAGGCTTCAGTTTGCCAGCAGTTTGTGAGGCCTCCTGTGAGATGTTTGGTGCTGTGTAGGAAGGTAGAATATCGGACCTCCTTCTCCTTCCTGTTTTTCAGCTTTCTGTGTTCGCTCTCGTCAGTCTCCAAGGCTACCTGGCAGCCAGATGTGCGCTGCTGCTGACTGTAACTGTGTCTCTGTCAGCTTGTCATCACAGCCTGCAGCAGACACATATTCCCCAACACATTAATCACATCAAGGGCTGCAACACTAAGAAAAACTTATCTAATTGCCATATATGGCAATGGTTGGACCCCAAGAGCTGGTTTTGTTCAAACTAATTTCATGCATTTGTTTTTATTTACATTCTACAAGAGTTTTTAAAGGATTTGTTTAACTTAACAAGTAGGGCAGAAGTCAGAAATAACAGCTGTTTTCAGCTTTGTGATGGTGCATTTTACAGCTTATCCATGAGTTTTTTAAAAAACTTTATTGAGCTCAAGAAGTGGAAAGAATTTTCACATAAAAACTTTATCACAAACATTTCAAATCAGCACAAATGGTAGGCCGCATTTTTTACTGTACGTTTGTATAAAGAAATACTCCAGAGGTAAAGATTCTTAAAATCTCTACTTGTGTTAACATTTCATTGTTCACTTCTATGTCATTTAATCTTAAATAAAGATAGTCAGTTAAGCAGCATTATTAAAGAATTAAAAAAGAATTGTTCAAATTCTTTCTTATATACTGATTTCAGTATTTGTTTATGAGGAAAATAGTCATTAAAATAGGCCGGCCTGAGCCTGATCATTATCCGTTATCGGATAATATGAAACTAGTTAACAAACGAGCAAAGAAATCAAAATACTAGTAAAGGATAATGATTTGAAAACATTTGCACTCTTCTATTAGCAGTGGGATGAAACCAAACAGTTTGAAATAGATAAAAACATATAATCCAAACCTAAACTTTCAGGGAATTTTAGGATGCATCGTGTTAAAAAATGATTTTATTAATACGCATTAATATCACTGTGTTTTAAACAAAATATCTATAAAAAGTAACACATTGGAATGTGTGTGGTTCTTTTGGGCTGAAAAAGGGTTGTGAACTACTGAGCTACATAAAAAAAACACACATTTAATAACTTTCTGCCACCATCTCACGTCTCCACCATGTTGACTTTCCAGAATGTGAGGAAAACTGTCTGGCTGAGAGCAAAGAGTCAGGAAAGTTTCCCACGCCGTATCTGACAGCTGTTATCAGATAAATTGTGATGGAATAGTCTTCTATAAGAAATTAGGGCCTTAAAAACTGACATATGAAACACAAGCAGTGCACACACACCCTGGAAAACACAAACCGGTCCAGCTTTTTTTTTTGTTTTTTTACTGTCAGGATTGGCAAATATGCTCAGTTATGACCTGTAAAGTGTCATTCATAATCAGAATCAGTTGTTGTGAGTGTGTTTGTGTGTGTTCTGTGCAGACAGCGGACACAGCAGCAGCAGCACCAAAGGAGAGCGTCTGAGCGCCAAGATGAGGTCACTTCCTGGCTCCAACGAGCCCTACGAGGCCAGCAGCCCAAAAGAAATAGGTGAGGAAACACAGTTTTCTCTCTCTTTCCTTATGCAATCAATTACATAACCCCAGCTATCTTACTTTTCGTTTTTATTTGAACCCTTTTTATTTCTTCACACGTCAACTCTCAGTATCATAGTAGAATTTGTGATATAATCAAATCTGTTTTAATGCTTCTCTTGCTGCCATTATAACATGTTTCCTGGAACACTCTCTTTCCTGACTCTTTCCATTTCTGACTGAAGGAAACAGTTTTTACAATTCTGACAACTAGGAGATAACTGAATAAAACACAATCAGCGTATTATCTGTTCATTTAATCTCTATTAAAAAAAAAAAATGAAATCACATTTTCACAGTGCCTAACTATTACCTACGACCTGAGCATTCTTCATCAGGAATTTATTCCCAAAGGCCTCTTAAGGTTAAGATGATTATAAATCCATTTTATAAAACTTCTGAGATGGACAGTATGTAATTAATGCTCACATGCAAAATAAATGATGATGCTGTGTAATAGCATGGGATCATACAAGTCTTTGTTAAACAACCATTTGTAACAATCATCTATTAATGATCTATTAAACGTACACTGTTTACTGCAAATTAACTTAATTTGTATTTATTAATTTACTTTGTATTCAGAGTAAAGCCTCTTAGTTGACTAATTGATCTAATCAGTTTCTTAAGTCATGCTCTTTGGAATAAAAAAAAACAAAAATGTGGTAAACACATGATTTAAAATGCTGCTTTTGCAGGATTCTTTGTGCAGAAATCCAGTTTTACAGATCTGCCAGTTAAATCGACTAATTGATTAGGAGACAAATTCGTGGAAATGTTAGTTGATGATGAATTTCTTTATTTAAGGACAGGTAGCCGGTGCTACCTATTTGAACCATTTCATGACACAAATGTAGAAATTATTTTGCAGAAGGCATTTTGTAGAAATATCCAATAACTTCCAAGAACGCTAATCTACCAGAAACATGTTTAAGGACATTTAATAACAAGTAAAGTCTGCTCCTCCTGGTGCAGATGCGTCCTATGTGGACCCACTGGGGCCTCAGGCGGAGCGACCAAAGACGGGAGCGAAGAAGCGCGTGGAGGAAGACGACTTTGCGGACGAAGAGCTGGGAGACGACCTGCTGCCGGAGTAGCTGCCTTCACTGCATGGTCAGGACTTTTGCTCTTCTTTTGAAAAGGCAAGAGCACAAAACTTCACCACAAAACCAGAACATTTTAAACTCTGCTGTGCAGGACAAAACTTTAACATTTATGGGAGAAAGACATTTTTCATGTGCATCAGTGACTCTAGTTCACTTCTGAGTCTAAATGTTTGCCTTACATCAAAGTAACTTTGCTCCAAGAAAAATGATTTTTAAAGGTAACAGCTGAACATACGAATGAAGAATACATGTGAACGTGGAGTGAATGCACATAAGTTTAGCTTGTGTTTTGGCTCTGTACTTCCAAAGAATCTGAAATTTGCAACAAACAATTATAATGAGTTTAAAGTGTCAACATTTAACTTGATTTTGAATGTGTTTACATTCAAGTCGGATGAAGTGTTGAGAAATTATAACCCTTTTTGGACAAACTGTTCCTCCTGGGAGTAAACAAGCTCTTTACTGTTCACACAGTATGTATCTGTGTAAACGCCCTGAAACACATGTTTGTGTTTTAACCCCACTGTCACCTTTTTCATTTTGAGTTGGAGCCAAAACAATGAAAAACATATCGTAATATTTTCAACTGCAGTGTATATTTCCACATGTGTGTGAGCCTGGGAACCTTCTGGAAAATCCATCAAATGTATATAATCAGTCCATTTCAGGTCCTGCTTAGTTTATTTTTACACTGTGTACTTATTAAAAAATGTCTAATTGTAGAATAATATTTATTTTTCTTGTTTTGTCCATGTTTATTTCTATAAATAAAAGACAAAATATTTTATCTATTCATGAAAAATTATCTCCCAGTTCAGTCTCTTTCTGAACATAGATGAAACAACCAATGTGGAGTATTTCTACTAAAGAAAGCTGAAGTTTTCCCTGACACACAGCAGATTTAGTGCTGGTTAAATTGCATTAAATTAAGCTTTAACTGTCTTTTTATATGCATAATATAATATAAAGCTTTGGCCTCAGTTGTTCATGACATAATCCTACAAAGTGACAGGGAGCAATGGGGCGCTTGGAGAGAAAAAAAGAAGAGAAAACGTTTATCTGTTTGTGGTTTGACCTTGTTTCATAGTGAAACCCGAGCAGACAGAAATGATTAAGGCTTTGCTGGATCCAGTTTATCTTAAAGTGAAGTAGACTGGTGTGAAGCCAGGATCCAGCAGCAGCACTCAGCCAACACCGTCTGGACTTCCCACTCCTGTTACGAGCTGCTCTCATGCACGCTGGCCTCTTTTTATCGCCGCAGCTGAATGTTTAAATCGGGACTTTATCTGTCGGTTGGATTTGTACTGGCTCTGACTGGCGGATCACTCTGTTCCTGTTCGGATTTTACGCACACGTCGGTGCAGAAAAGCAGCAGAAAAACGCTCCTGTTGGCTTTTTTTCGCATCTTAAAGAGAAGTTTGCAGGTGTAAAACTTCCAACTTGGTAATTATTTCTAATTTTGAAGCAATGTTTACACCTGGCGACCCTGTGCACGTGTCGCGCCAACATGTTTCCGCAGCTCCTCTGGCGGCGCGCCTGTGCCTCCGTCTCCCAGCCAGGACTGTGACTGTCTGCCTGCCGCGCACTCCAAACATTTCGCTGGGTTTTACCAGAGGAAAGTGACCTGCTGACGCTCATAGCTGCGTCATAAACGGAGGTCACTTTACATTTTACTTTTCATCTTTAAAGAAAGGCTGTGCACGTGATAAACGTTTTTTGGTGGATTTACACCTTTTGGCGCAGCAGCGTCCAGAGAAGCGCGCAGTGATGCCGCGTCGGATCCGCGTTCTGCTGCCGCACCTGGCGGCTCTGTTGCTGCTGCTGCTGCTGGTGGGCGATGCGGCCGGAGCCGGTCGGGTACGGAAGAAGGCCACCAGGACCCGGTCCTGCCTGGACCTACCGGAGGAGATCCTGGAGCAGATGTTCGGGCGGCTCTCGGTGGGAGTGATGAGCGCCTTCCACCACGCCCTGCAGCTGGAGCCGCAGGACAAACTCAACCTGACCTGCCCGGCCACCGCGCGGTCCCCGACCGACCGCAAGACCCGCCTCCCGGTCAACCTGCTCAGCATCTCCCCCTGGGCCTACAGGTGAGCGCACGTGCATTAAATACTACTTACGTCGTTGTCTAAGTTGTAATTTGCGATTTTATTTTTTCATTAAAAAAATCACTTTGCTTTAATTGATTTTTTATTAAAAACCAAGTGACTCTTTTTTAACAAACATCATTGTTGTTGTTAGTGAAATAATTATATTTCTGCAAACCTTCTGGAAAAAAACATGTAATTGTCAAGGTGTAGAAACCAAATGAAATTATTTATAAATAATAATGTATTAGTATGCAGTGGCCAAACATTGAACAAAACTTTAGTCATGATGTGAAGTGATACCTTATTCAGATGTGAATGCACACATGCATTATAATCACCATCACCACTGTTATGATCAGTGTTTATTTATTAGTGTGTATATTTAAACCAATGCCTTTTCAGCCAGATAGCATTAAAAATGACAAACCTTTTAAATAAATATGAATCTTTGGAACAAACAGCTGTGTCAGACTATCAAACCTAATTATGAAGTTGGTGTATGTTAATGGTATAAATTGAAGTAAGAGAGACACCAGATCCAGATTAACAGGATGTATGGTGAATGTAGTTAGCAGGCCAGAGATTTGATTCTTAGTTTGGACAAATGGTTGACAGTAAATTGTTTCTCTAAATTGACAATGTTTTTTTGTTTTGTTTTTTGTCAGAAGGTTTGCAGCAGAGATTGACTTGTAATTAAGACTGAATAAAGAGCTCTGAAGGCGACCCTGAGAATAAAATTTAAATTTATTTCATCAGGATCTCCTACGACCCGTCCAGATACCCCCGCTACATCCCCGAGGCGTACTGCCTGTGTAAAGGCTGCCTGGTCGGCCCGTACGGCGCCGAGAGCGACCTGTACCGCAGCACCCCGGTCTACGCCCCCTCCGTCATCCTGAAGAGAGTGGGCTCCTGCATCGGCGGCCGCCACTCGTACAACGAGGTCTACGTCTCCATCGCGGTGGGCTGCACCTGTGTGCCGCTGCTGGAGAAGGAGCGCGACGGCCAGAGCAGCAACCAGAGCGTGGAGAGAGCGGAGCCCAAAGGCCGGAGGCTGGTCCCTGCAGGGAAGAGGGTCTGAGGGGAGCTCCAGATAAGGTTCTGCACACAGCTGACACTTCACACTAAATTTAAGGGATTTTACCTGCAAGATTTGGAAGGTAATGTCTTGTACAAAGCTCCTGACAATCCATGGGGAGCATTTTTCATCAGGACAGGTTTTTTTCTGCATATTTGTCTTTTTAATAAGACTTTTTATTGACCCACTTAATTTTTTTTTTGCTTTATTTCGACGCCCGTTGGATGCAAACTTGATGATGTCTTTACTACACTTGTGAAAGGATACAAAATTTGGAAGCACGTGAAGACTGTTTGGGTCTATTTTGCTCTTAAACAGGACATTTTGGTTTGACACAGACACCTTTTGGACCCAAACATAATGTTTTGACACAAGCGCAAGGATACAAATTTCAAGCTTATTGCATCAGCAGGACTGGGAGATATTTAGCCTTTAAATCCAGAGATGACTAAAAAAACTATTAACTCCACCATGTCATTTGGAGAATTGGTTCAGCCAAAGTACAGAAGACATATTTCACTCATATCATGTATGTAGTCATGTGGAAAAGTTTGGTATTTATTTGCAGAAGTCTCAGAGACAAAAAAACTTCAAAACTAGACAAATAAAACCGCAGCTCTGCATGTGTTGATACCACAGGTTTCATACAGGTTTCTTTTTGGTATTTTCAAGCACTTTCAGGGTAGCTAAAGCAAAAAAAATGTCCAACCTGTTAAAGCCTGTATCATATTTAATGATTTCTATAAGGTAAAAATAAAACACTTTTTCATTAACGAGGAATAACCAGTGAAAAACAACAAGGATCAAATAAACAACATGATCAGATGACTCCTGAGGAATATTTATATGAAACATTTAGTGCTTGTAATGACTCATTTATTTCTTTTATTTATTCATTAGGGTTAAATCTCTAGATTTTTCATATTAAATATAAATAAATGTTGGTTTACATGGCGGACTGTGTAGATTAAGCACCAGTAGAAACATACATTGTTTAAGGAACATATTAAAACTAAAGACTTTTTAAATAAATGAGAACATGTTTGTTAATTGGCTGGACCAAAGGAATAAAACGCCTTATTTAGGAATCAATAACCAGATCAGTGCTGCCACCTACTGATGTGATAGACACCTGCAGGTCTGTTTTTGCTCTGATCAGCAGAACATGAAACTACGTTCATCATTATTCTGACTCAATTTATTAACATATCCTCAATTTTTTTAATGCTTAAAATGGCTCAATTATATTCTGTTGATACATATTAGAGTAAAATATGTCCAGAAATGTCAGAAAAGCATCATATTATGACATGTCCAAAATTTGAAACAAGAAGTCATACTACAGCATCTCATTTTTTTTCCTGAAAAAGGTCTTTTTTTCTTTTAATGCATCAAATTTACTTTCATGTTCACATTTACATACAGACACACTTTAAATTACAGGTTTGTAGAATTTAAAACAAAACTGAGATTATCCCGATGACATCACCATGACATCACCAGGGTTAATTATCTGAAACAGGAAACCAGTCTGCAGTGAGTTAGCTCGTTAGCGTAGCGGTCAATCATTCACTCAGGCAGGCAGCCTGCAAACTGGTTTCTGTGCGTCACTGCTGCATTCACAAACGTGACGTGATCTAAACCTGGTGGATTCTGGATTTAACTGATGATGGATGTGGAATAATCAGTAGATTAAAATAAATCCTCCTAATGAATAACACTGGTATCTTCAAAGTGTTTCCTTTGTCTGAAATATATTCAGTTAGAAATCATATGACACATTAGGAGAAAATGAAGTCACTACATATTTGCCAACTGAAGCTATTAACCAAATTCAAATCAGCCCATTTTCCTCAGTTCAAGTATTTGTTTTCATAGGAAGTCCAACAGGTCACCAAATGTTTGTCCATGAATGAGCCGTCTTTGAGCGTAGAGACTAAACTTGCTGGTTCCAGCTGCTGAATGAATGTGTGTGCGTGTGTGTCCTTCACACTGTGACCAGGTTCAGGACAGCAGGCCAGACGAATAGTTCACGAAACAGCGGAACTCGTTGGACAAGTTTCTGTTGTGTTTGGGCAGGAAGCTGCACATCTTAACATCCAACAGTTCTTTGGCAAACTTCTCCATGATGGCTCCTGGCGGACAAACCAAAACACATCAGCCTCTGAATATTACACTACAGGAAGATGCAAAAAAAAGTTTGACTTGATCACTTATTGGTCACTTTTAATTAGATTCTTATAATCTGATGTTTTTAAACATGATCTATGTGCTATTTTAAAGTGTTATTAGTCATTTTAAGACAAACTTTACTAACCCCTTTTTTTGACATTTTTCAACATGCTATAGTTTAACTTTCTTCCAGTTTTTTGAACATGGAACAATAAGGTGTTTGTATTTATGGAAATATAATATGCATTAATATTACATGCTATTCTGAGACATTAATTTGCATTTTTTTTTTTTACTTCTCTTTCACCATTTTTTTTTCTTTACAAAGCTTTTTTTCAGTTTGGAAAACCAGCCCTAAAGACCCGATTATAGCCTGTTGTCAGAAAGACACCAAAATATAATATGTCCAAAATCTGGAAAAAGTCAAACTATAGCACTATAGCAAACTTCCCAATGACCCCCTTTACACCGTCTTCCACATCTACAGTGAGTTCTTATTTCATATATGGAACTGACTGATATGTCTTTATTTTGCTTTCTTGGTATTTTTTCAGCACTTTACTCTGACCTTAGTTTCACATCTCTGGACATATAATAACACAACTCTCACCTGTACACAGCAGCACTTTGCCTTTGCTCAGGTACTTGACGGTTTGGGCCACTTTGCTCAGACACTCCTCGGACAGGTACGGCGGGTCGGCCAGGACGATGTCGAAGCTCTGAGGAGGAGCGCCGGCTGCCAGGGACAGCGGCTCGTTGTAGTCGTAGAAGACGAAGTCGTCGCCGTACGTGGCAAAGCGGCGGTCGTACTCCAGCACCACTGCGGACACGCGGTCGGAGCCATCCACCACGCCCTGCTTCAGCTTCTGGTACACACTGGGAGCGCTCACACACGCTATTCTGCCACAAGAAGGAGACGCAACAACATTAATACACTGAGAATAACAGAGACTTAATGCTGGTTGTTGTTTCTTGCTCTTATTTAAAACTCTAGGAAACATGGAAAAAACGTTGCCACAAACATGGAGAGTTTTAGAGGTACATGGTACTCACAGGACAAACACTTACAGCAGTAAAATGCAACATACACATGAATGTAGCAACAATATTCATCTAAAAACACCTGATGGAATAGTAAAACACTGACAAGGAACATTTTTAATGCATAATGTTTTGTCAGAGTAATAAAATGTTTTCTCTGGTACTGGTATGAAACGTGAGTTTAAAAAAAAAAACCTCATTGGTTGCACATATGTACGATTATTTCACCCTAAATGACTCTTCTTTTGCAGGTATCAAAGTGTGTGTAATAATTCACAAGAAAGAAAGGAAAAACTATTACAGCATATTAATAAAAACTTTTATTTCCTCCCTTGTTAACTGCCTCATGCCCTCTTATTTCTATCTTGTAATCTCGGAATAACAACCTAAAGAACCAGTAATTAGTGTGGTTTTTACCTGCCTCCCTCTCCAGCTTCACGTACGACCTCCTCAGCCAGCCGAGTCGCCGTCTCGTCGCTGTACCAGAACTGACTCATCCGCTGCAGGAAACACAGACAGCAGTTTAATTTGATGAAGTAAAATTAAGATTTACATATAAAGTGTACCAAGTGGCTCAAAATTCCATATATTTATAATAACCAGTTGACAAAATGATAAATCACTAATTTTATAGTTAAATAAAAGCAAACGAAGATTTTTTTTTTTCCTCTTGCTGACTTTACAACCCTGTAGAACACCACATTTAAAATGAGATACAAGGATTTCCAGCACCCACTGGATCCCTGCCGTGGACTCACCCAGTCCTCCTCCACTGCTCCCACAGTGAACTGGTCTGAGGGTTTGCTCTGAGCCCCGGTCTCGTTGTAAAACTCTTGCAGGGCAGCCAGAGTGTGAGCAGACAGCGTCGGGACGTCGTCGTCGCTGTCACTCATGGCTGACGGAGCAGAGGAGCAGCTACAATAAAGGATTCAAAAACCTGAAATATACATGAATGTATAAAAAGTAAAAAAAGTGTTAATTCTATTTACCTAACATAAAGTACAATATTACATATGCATAGAAAAGATGTACTCTGGGTGGAGTAGACATATTAGGTACTTGGTTACTAGTGTATTTTTGGGCGTTTGCTCAAGACTAAACATCAGAGGACAACTAACTGTCCTCAAGTTTGAAAAGTTTTGTCAGAGTAATAAAAGCCCTGCACAAACTATTGTATTAAATTATTTTCTACTTTATACCTTAAGAGGACTTCACTACCCATTAACAAGCAGTGTTGAAGTTAAAAAAAATAGCTAAAATAAGCCCCACATTTACCAGCATCAACATTAAAACTAACACATTAATGCATCTATAATGATCATACTACACATTGTATCGATTCTGCATGATGACTAATTTGACTTTAAGTAAGTTGAATATATTTCAAAATATATAAGCTCGTACTTTTACTTGAATGCATGACTTTAACTTGAACCAGTTTTCCTGCACTGTTGTACCTGCACTTTACCTGCTGATGAATTAATGACAGCATCAACTGTGGGCTGTTTTCCTGTAAATAAGCTGACAGACGGTAAGATTTTGCTTAACCGATAAAGTTTATTTGTTACCACGCAAAAAAGCAAACAGTTCAAAATGTAGCACGAAGTAAACATACCTAATCAGAAGAAGAAGCTGCTCCCATCTGCTGTGTTGTCGACATGTGAAAAGCATGGAGGAGAAAAGTCGCGGGACGATGACGTATGTCCACTACGGCTTCTGGTGAGGGACAAGAGATAATATGCTTCGCCGGGGAACAACGTGGTTTACTCACTTACGTACAATAACACAATATCTTCAAAACATCGAACAATGCAGCCAAAATAAACCTAAAAGCAGAAAAAATGAGTGACTTGCAAATATAACTACTACATATCAATGACATATCATAAATAAATACAGAGCCGGCCCTAAGCATAGACACCCTAATTGTTTGCTAAGGGCGCAGCCAACAGGGGGCGCCACGCGCCAGAAATTGGGGAGGGAAAAAATTACACTTTTCTGAAAGGTGGTATGTTTTATTTAGTATTAATTTAACCGTT
>JAOWBC010000002.1:21212733-21224484 GCA_028566105.1 Hypoplectrus providencianus | reverse complement strand
ACACACACACACACACACACACAGGAGGGAAAATGACAGAAAGAAAGAGGACATTTGAAACATTTTCTTCTTATATTTGTCATCGATCTATATTCTTAATTACATCCAATCCTTTAAGAAGCTCCTTCACACTGAATTTCATTAAAGGTAATGAAAGTATAATAAATCTCCCAGAGGACACGTTCTAAAGTAAAAGAGAAAGCACTGAGGAGCACAGCTGTACTGGATGAAATATTCATTTTTCAGAGCAAAAATATAGATTTGACAGAGAAACATGCAGGCCCTGAGGGGGCTGAGGCACGCTGCATCTATCTAGTTGGTATGAAAATAAACTGAATATTTAATTCAGCAGAGCTGTGACCTTCTGTTGTCTTTCTTTCGAGCTGAGTTGGCAAATTCCCTTTAGCCCACACTGCTGGTACGGGAACAAACATTTGTTTGTAGCCACTAAAAGGAGCTGTGATGGCTCAGCTGCTCGGGCTTTTAACTTCAAATTAAAACAGGAATTTAAAGTCCTGAACACAGTTTTCTGTGCGAGGCGATGTTACATAACTGTGACTAGAATGTCTCATGGTTGAGACCCACAAATACAAGTGTGAGTTCACTTTTTCCTTATTGCACCGGCTCAGAGAGAGCTTTCTTTATATGTATTTATGAATTTATATTGTTAAGCATCATAACACCTTTTCTATATTAACAAAAGTGTCAAAACACTTAAAAATATAATTATTAAGTTAAACATATTATTAACATTATTATGATATTGCAACAACAATAATTATACAAAATATTATCAATAATAATAATAAATTGTCATTCTACTGATAAATGAAACAAATAATAAAATAAATGACTTACAAAAAGTACATAAATAGAAATAAATTCATACAGAGATAAAATAATAAATAATGTATTTTTTGTATGTATTTTTGCTCATATGAAAAATTAATAACTTTGGCAAGTTTTGATCTTTTAAAAATATGTATGTATCCTGAATTTAAAATATGTTTAGTTCTGCTTTAATTTGTTTCCCTATTTTCCTCAATTAATGAATTTGACTTTTTATAATTTATTTGTTATAGAGGAGTGTGTGTGACTTGATGGTGTCAATAACAGCATCAGTTAATCTATAAGATCACACAGATCGATGAGACTTGTCTTGCTCGCCTCTACTAGCAAATGTAAATGACCAGATATAAGAATGATAAGAAAAAGTAACTTTCTATCCTCCTGCAATTTCTAATCATACTATTTCCAAATTTAAAAAAAAATGTCTGTCTGGTCAGTGTCCCCTCGTCCATCTGTGCTCGTGCCCTTGAGCAGGACAACCATAATGAAATAAACTGACCTTAAAAACTCTGCAGCGCTCACAGGCTTCCTCATTATGTAAACTTTATTAGGTAGTTATCCTTTAAACAAATTCATTTTATGACTGGTGGACTTACTACATTAAAAATCATTTTCCACGGCAAAAACTGCTCTGACTAATTTTTGGTCAATGTTTATATTGATTTTTTTTATTTTTGTTTTAATTTTATTTTTAAATAAAATCACCCAAAAAAAATACACCATTAACAACAATGGAGGAGCCCTTTAAAGACAGCTGCTGTCACCACTGTTGTAAAGACTGACAGTATTTCTCATCCTCGAAGTCCAGACTCTGCTTATTAAGGGGCTTTAGAGTGTGAGGGAGCCAGCCTCAGTGGATTAGCCTTAATGCTGCAGCAATTTCTGCTTGAAAATTGGTGCTTAACGAGTTATTTGTTTGCTCCTTTCAAGGACTTGTTTGCATAAATGAGTAACAGCCAAGTGTTTTCACTGAGGCGCAAAAAATTGCTAAAGTTGACCTCAATGTGAAGGAATCACAGCCAATCATAGTGAAATTATGCAATAAACGGTTGGATAATAACAACCTTAACTTTAGTCTGTGTAATGAGCCGAGTGGGTTTAAGGGCAGCAACATGTCGGACGAGTTATTTATCAAAGTCACCGCTGTAAGAGAACCTGACCTTGTTAAGCAAAGGAACCACAGCTCTGTTTCTGTAACCTTGAAGAACTTATCACCTATCATTATACAAACACGTTGTGGCCGATAAGCACGGCGGGTTTTCTCTCCTGCTGGCACAAGAACACACCAAGCATCCAAAATTACAAATGATATGATGCAAAAATACAAAGCTAATATAGCTGTGCATGTCTGAGATCTTCTGTATCGTCTGCAGACAGTGACTCACCTCAGGTAACCTTACTCAACTCTCTTCACAAAGAGTCTGTGACGTCTGCGTGGGTTATTTTGGGGGCTCGGACGGTCTCACAGGACCGAGGAGTAGCTTCACTTTAAGAGAATGAAGCCAAAAGGACTCAAGTTCTCCTGTAACGAAGGAATTTGGCAACACTTTGAAGTTCAGTGCAGTCAACAAAAACCCCAGAGGAGTCGGTGTTCTGCTAAACACAACACAGTGTCAAAAACAACAACAGCAATTAAAGCGACGTTCGGCACATAAATTACCCATGTTAGGTCATTAGGATGCAAAAGATTTGACAAGTTGTGCAGCCAATTCTCTGCACAGGTGGAGAAATAATAGTGATACTGGTCCTTCTAATCTGCAGCATTAGAAGGTGTTTTTCTGCTGGGAACTCCTTATTTTGTTTAAACCACAGACTGTATATAAACATGGAGGACATGAGCCAAACTAACAACTCAGATAAATGTTTCCCAGAGATGGTTTGATGTTTATTGGTTCATTTTTTAAGATCAGTTTAGCGTTAAGCATTTAAATGTCTCAATAAAACAGAGCTGTAACTTCATGAATGATGTCTGAAATTGCCCCTAAATTGCTTTTGCTGGTGTTTGGCTGGGAACTCTGCACTCGATGGAGAACAATAATGCATCAAGAACACTCAACTATGACGGTCCTCAACTCTCATTCAACACAATTTTGTGTTGCTTAAAACAAACAACAACACAAGTCTGTTCTCCAGATGGTTTCTAAATGCAAAACCCAAACTTTTAGCTGTAAGTTCTGGGACCTCTTGGTGACAAAGGCCCATGAAGGGATTTCTAATTACTTAGATCTTTTTTTAAATCTCTTCTTTGGGAAAACAGCTTTTATTTTACTCATCACTGTTTGAGGAGCATCCATGTGGCAAACCAACCATCTGGTTCTCCTGCAGGGTTCCACATGTTCGGGGCTATTTTTGCCCGCTGTTTGAACTTTCTCCTTTCCTTCTTTCTCTCCAGATAAACTTCGTCCTGGGCACCGGCCTGCTGTGCCTCTTCACGCAGGCGTCTCTGACGGGCCGAGACCAGGCGCTGCTGATGAAGACCTGGTCCGACCGCATGGGGGCGCTCTACAGGAAGATGAAGAACACGGGAGGCCGCTGCTTGGGCTACTTCCTGGAGCAGGCGGAGCTGGATGTTCGGCAGCAGCTCCAGGAGGCCGTGCAGAACCGCTCGCCCCCTGAGGAGGCGGCGGCGAGCATCCTGAAGACCCTGGAGAAGAACTACGATTGGCTGCGCTGGGCGGTGATGCTGCACCCCGCTGTGGGGCCCATGGAGGACGAGAAGGAGGAGAAAAGCGAGGAGCCGAAGGAAGAAAAGGAGGAAAAGGAGGAAAAGGAGGAGAAGGAAGGTGCGTCTCCTGAGCCCAACAATTTCGTCAATGTGGCGTCCGAGCCTCCAATCCCCCACGTGGTGGCGTGCTACCGTGACACGCCCACCTCACTGGACAAGAGCCGCATCCACCAGCTCATCCAGGACCTGGAGTGGAAGATCCCCAACCCGCCTCCTGAGGTGTACGCCTCCATCGAGGAGGACCCGGGCAGAGCGCGGCGCTACCTGGCCTCACGCATGCTGACGAAGCTGCAGGAGGGGCTGGGGCCCGGCGTGTCCGTCCACGTGGTGCCGGGCAGGATGGAGATGAAGTGCAACTTCCCTCCGGCCTCCTACTACCTCTACGAGTACAAACACCGGCTGGCCTCGGGCACCGTGTGCGTGTTTGGATGAAAAAAAGGGAGAGTAAACAACCTGCTGTACTCACACAGATGTTTCATAATCATATTACAGCATCGGCTTTATTTTTGTTGCTTTCACAGTGGCATTAACATGTCTTGTGCAATAACACTTCCAAATAAATGTAATTTTAGAGAAAAATAAAATGACGTACATGAGTTTTTCTTCCACACTCCATCCAAAGCAAAATTCCAGTTTAGAACAACTTGGGTTTTATCAAAAAACTCTGCAGTTTAAAGTATTTGGATGAACCAATTCTGCATATGCATGGATGGACTAAAAGCTTGATTTTTGAGCCATGTATCAGTTTGTTTTCGGTGGCTGGTGAATTAGAAAATAACAGGAAAAAATGTATTTTTTGCTACAAGAACAAGAACACTTTTAGCAGATTAAAAGACACTTTTTAGTTTCATAAATTAGAATCACATCAATTAACTGGATAAACAGGACAAGTCTACACATTGCTGACAGTTGCTGTCAATTTTCAAACTTTCAAACTGAACACAAATAATCCACAATTTTAAGACAAATTAAATTCACCAAGGCACATTCATTCCTTTCTCCAGGAAAACAGACAATGTTAACGTTAGCATTTGACCAGCAACTGCCTGTAAAATCACTGTTTTTTTAATGGAGTCTGGTGACTTTGAAGAAAGCGTAACATGACAGGAAGGTAAAGAGGTTAAACACATACTTAATATAGATTAATATATTTCATAACATTATCCACAATTACAACATTATGTTGAATGTAAACATAACATTACTTCTTATTTTACCGTTTATGTTCTACTAAATACAGCTAAAATGCTTGTATTTATTGCCCAATCTTCTCTTTTTATTGATAATATTAATGGCCAAAACTACAAAAATAAAACCCAAGTTGAAAGAAACCAGAATTTCCCTTTTAAGCCTTGAAGAATCTTTTTTTTTTTTTTGCTTAAATAAATGTAGCTAACATGCTAGCATTTCTTACCCAGATATTTGTTTTTTATTGAAAGAAATTATGGCCAAAACTACAAAAATAAAATCCAAGTTGAAAGAAACCGGAAAGACCAATCTTTCTTGTTTTTCCACTAAGTATGCATTACATAATGGCTATAATGCAGCATCAATAAAGAAGCAGAGCTCTGACCCGCCTTTACTGTTGAGGTCTTTGTTTATTGC
Source organism: Hypoplectrus providencianus (assembly GCA_028566105.1). Classification (NCBI taxonomy): domain Eukaryota; kingdom Metazoa; phylum Chordata; class Actinopteri; order Perciformes; family Serranidae; genus Hypoplectrus; species Hypoplectrus providencianus. Next base: position 21,219,305 of record JAOWBC010000002.1, on the reverse strand, counting down.
TAATAACTGATCGAGCAGAATAAAATGCTCTAAAATTTCCCATCACATCACGATTAACTGTCCAACTCGTGTCCATGTGAAAAATCAGCCGCAGTCTCACTGTCCGTCACATTATCACATGAAATGTCCCGACAATATCCATGTGTCCTTTTCCAGTCACTTAAAATAGTCCCAAAGAGTCCTGTGTTGGGTCTTACACAAGTCCACCATCCGAGTTGAGCTGAATCAGTTTTTCTAAGTCCTTCTTGACATCTGGGAAGCCCTCCAGCGCCTCCTGAAGGTCGTCCCAGGATAGAGAGAAGCACTGGCAGTCGGTCAGCGCCCGCACTGTGGCCAGATGTTTGCCTTTGGTCAGCACGCACGTCTCTGTTGTGCACACAGAGGGAACCACAAGAGCGTGGTTAATGAGCGAGTAATGACGGGGATGAGATCTGACAATTAATCCTAAATTAAATAACCGGACTTAGCTGACTTGTTTCGGGAAGCCTGCTTAGCTCTGTACGCGGCAGAGGTCTGCTGCCAGAAAGATTAGGACCTGCTCCCACTTAAAGCCTGAGAATTAAATAAATCCCCTAAATTGGAAAAGATAGATTTATTCACTTTGGTTTGACAGAGATGTTTTAAAGGAAGCTTCTGTTCACCTACAATATGCAAATAAATTCACAATATGCAAATATGTGTCCAGAATGTATCACAGCATCACAAGGCTGAGTGATGAGAAGTTATTTTAAACCTCTAAAAGTCAAACAGAGTTAATTAAATGTCATTTAACTTCATTTTGAGTTAATAAGCTTTCATAAAAATAAATTAATATGGCTATAAAATAAATAAATAAGGCAATATGCATATAAATAAATTAAAATTAAAATATAGAAAGAATGATCATAGTTTCAGTCAATAAAGAAATACTTTATTTCAAAAATATGTCTCTGAAATAAATAATAAGGACTTTGAAATTAATACTTAAAATAAGTAATGATGCAGCAAATATATAAATAAATGTGAATATAAATATATAGTCAACATAATTCATTAAATAAATAAGTTTTTTTTTCTAGAAAATATTTTTATTGAGGATATTTTTTTTAGTATTCCACAATTATTTATTCAAAATTCCCAGTAAAATAAAGAAATGAAAATAATAATTTATTTCTTGAACTTTGTTGACTCCTTTATATGTATCTATATGCAATTATTTCTATTTTTACTATCTCATTAATTTATTTTAGGATCTATTTCAGACATCTTGAGTTATTTATGTATTTTTTTATATCGATTTAGCATCAACAATCTAAATTCATTTATCATTTATTTCCCTTTCAACAATATTAATCAGTGAATCAAAAATCCTTTTGCAGTTGGTTATGCTTTATTTATATTTTTGGAATTTAAATGTTTAAATATTTTAAATGTCTTTTTGTAAAATCAGAGCATATATAAACAAACTGCCTGAATTCAATCACAAACCTCTGGTGGCATTTACCCTTGAAGATAGTTTTGGTTTCAGGTTTAAAAATATCAGTATCAGCACCCAAAAAAAAAAAATGACAACAGCAACATCTTTTCCTAGAAACATGTTCGCTGTATCTGTAGGTAATCCACAGAACAAGCTGTCAGCTGTTTTTATAGGAACTGTTTCTGTGGTCAAAGCACTTCCAGTGAAAACTGCTCGCTGTGAGGTCTGAGGATTATCCAGAGAATAACTGTGTTTGTGAGGTCGAGGAGTGACAGGTTTTTAAATGGATTCTGCATGATTTCCTTCAGAGAGGTGGGACATATAAAGCTCTCCCATCCATCCTGCAATACGCAGCTTTTGTTGACACCTCTCTGACCATCAGTAGCACCAACAAAAGTGGTTTTAAAGTTTCTGTCGTATTGAGAGGAGGCAGAAAAAAGAAGTGGACATTTCAAAATCTGGACAGAGAACAAAAACTAGTATTAAAAGTTTTTGTCTGGAGTCCTGGCAACCAGTATCGTATTATTTTGGAGTTGCACTGTCCTGAATTGCTGCTAAAAATAATTTAGTGTCTCACAAATCTTTGTAAGCTCAAAATATGAAGACAAATGAGTTTGTGACACTTTTAATTACTGTTGTTTCACTGCATTCATTATGTAATACTCAAACAGAACTGTTGGTACTTACTGTACTTTTGCTTTAGGTAATACAGATGTTACAAAGAGTTTTTTTCTTAAACTTAATTGACTTCTATGGGCTAAAAACAGACGAAGAAGAACAGAAACAGAATGTTGTTTGGCCCCAATAATGCATAAAAAATTAAATCAAATAATAAAATACAAACATTAAATGACTGTAGAGGACAAAGCATACAGCCATAAAAAAGACAATAATGTTAAAGGGATGGACTCAACTAAGTTCTGAATTAGTTAAGTAAATAAAGGCAGGTTTGGTTTTTATTTAAAGAAGTCTTTAAAGTCTTGTTTGTTTGCGCAGATTAGTATTTTCAACAATCTGCCTTTCACAAGAAAAGTTCTAACACATTCTTCATTACTTTTCACTTGTCTGAAAATCATGTCTCAAGTCACATGAATCCACATACTAAACAAGAATAAATCCAGCTCACCTCCAAAGTAGTCCCCGTCACACAGCTCCCTCTCGTAGGAGTCGGTCTCCATGAGGACCTGGCCGTGGTCGATGAAGAACATGCGGTCCCCGGGAACGTTCTGTCGGACGATGGCGTCGCCCTCCAGGAAAACCTCGTACTCCAGTTTGAGCAGGACGGCGTTGATGAAGTTCTCGTCCCTCGTCTGAAACATTGGCACTTTCCTCAGCAGCCGGCTGCACATGACTGTGAGGATTTGCTGAAAAATAAACACAAATATTATGTTACAAATGTCTCATGATTTAAAAAAAAAAAAAAAGAAGTAGTATACTTATAGAGGTTTGTTGATATATTTTTAAATTGCTGGTGGGACACATTTTAGTGTTTTTTTTTATTTTCTGTTTTGGGAGTTATGAAGTTAAATGTCTATAATGAACTGTGCTGCCAAATACAGACAATCACTAAAGACCCCCCCTAAAGACAGAAATAATTCCACTGAAACCCATTTACCAACTATTTTTAAATCCCAGAGATATTTCAGCATGAATAATGTATATTTGCCCTTTAGTTCAAACAGATGCCATTCTCCTGGTTTCCACCAGTGTTTGCTGCTGGATTATGGAGCACTGCAGAATGTTGTTTTTAATCATTGACATTTCTCACAATGTGATATTTTTTTACAAGCATTAAGATAAAAAATAATGAAAATAATAATATTTTTTCTGCTTTTTCTGAAGCATAATGTAAACAAACTACCATTGTGGTCATGATCAGGACTGGCATTTAAATGTTCACAAGTGTGAAAAGTAATAGAAGAATATTTATTTTTTTTAAGACTTTCTAATAAAATATAAAATACTGAGGCACTCTCTAAGGACATCAGATAAACTTCTTAAAGTGAGGCTCAAATCAAACTGCTGCTGCACCTCTTTGAGTGCAGAAGACACCGTGTCCATGACGTCCTTCTCGTGAAACCACTTCCCTCCGTAGCGAGCCTGGTAGTAGTTGTTAATCCGAAGCTGCAGCTCTGGCGGGAGCTTCATGAAGGTCATGTAGTGCTCCAAACGGCTCATCTGTGCCGAACACAGACGCACAGAACTTAAAGAATAGTCCAACTAAATGGTTAATTTACAACTCTGGGCCCTGATGCCAACAAGTCAATAATAAATAAAATCAATAATAAAATGGAAAACCTCAAAGTTCATTCACTAAAACAGATTCTTAAAATTAATGAACTTCAAATATTCCTTTAAGTGCACAGCAGAAATAAGATTTTTTTTACACCCCCCCCCAAAAAAATTGCTAGTTTAACTGATATTCTTGCGCAAAACAACATGATTTAGAATCAGATGAAACCACAGATATTGAAGATAATAAGAAAAAGAACAAACAAATATCACAATAAAAACACATTTTTCTCTCTCGATAGGCTAAATTAATGATTCCTATCACTTGTTTGCTCCAGAGATGTATCTCTCACCTTGCTCTTGTACTCCTTGGCTGCCGGGTCGATGTTGGCGATCATGGTCGTGGCGTTGGCCACCAGCACGGTGTACATCAGGCAGCCGGACACCATGCTGACCATCACGATCCACATCTCCACGTAATCTGAGGAACAACATACTCGTTTACTGTCACACAGAGGGTATTTATATCTGCGGGAGAATGTGATACACATGCTTTATTTTTAGTGACGGACAAAGAAAATCTATAATTCTCACTAGTTGGTGCGTCCATGGATCCATAGGAGAGGGCGATCATCTGGGAGAGAGCTCGGAAAACTCCCCAGGAGTACTTCACGATCACTGTGGCATTCTGCAGGAAAAACATCTGGATTATTGGTGAGAAATTTGTAGATCGAAACAAATAATCACCCTGATATAAACTACAGTACATGGTACAGATGTTTAAAGAATCCCTTACAGTTTTTATGTCATATCTTCCATCCAATAATATCAGAAAAAAAAATTAAGAACATGATTAGTAAATAATTGTAATGTTTCAAAGGAAAAAGTAATTATAGTGCAAAAAAGAAAACAAAAAAAATAATATCATGTTCTTGGATGATGATGATAATGTATGTTGCTTTTTATACTTTTTATTGCTCATTTCAAATCCTTTATACACTGTTGGACAAATTAATCTAAAGCAATAGATCTTTTTCTATAAGATGCTCTGATGTTCGTAGCATCTCTGTCCAGTGAGAAGCACATTTCTCCAAAAAGTCAACATTTCATAAGCTCAGAACAACAACCCTGTTATCAGCATTGTGACAATGCATTTTTCAGCAGGTTTTTTTTTTCTCAACACATAAAAGAACATTTCATTCTTCAGTTTATCTCAAGATGAAGAAACATTTGAACATTTGTAAACAACACTTGATATAAAAAAAACTGTCATGTGTAAAGTAACTAAAGCAAGTGAATACAAGTGTAGTGTAATAAAAATAAAATATGTTCCTCTGAGATGAAGATAATAATCATTATTTTAAAGAAGAGAATTAGCTTCACCATCAAGTTTTCTTTCCGGACCCAGCAGTCTGTGGGAAACTCCTCCAGCATGGGGACAAAATACTGAATGCAGCCGTTCCAGTGACACAGCAGGAAAATCATCATGAACAGGGACAAGATGCGGAAGAAGAGGCGGACCACCTCCAGGTTTGCATTTGACACCTTTTAGGAAAGGAAGAAAACATGTGGGTAAGCAAATTATACACACTGCAGGATGGCTGGGATTTCATGTTTTGTGTTTTATAAAGTTTGTTAGACGAGTTAACCAGAGTGGAATTAATGCATAAAACAGCTGGTTTTCTCCCTGTATAAACTTTAAAAATGAGGTATTTTTTGAGGTGTCTCATCCAAGTTTTCGTCATCTACTGTGGGTGAAACAACACTTCCTTCGCCTTCCACTGCTGTAATGTTAATCCACACTGAATGAGTCTTAAAAACTATGAAAATATTCATAGTTTCTGTAAGAGTTTGTGATGGTTATTTTGAGGTTTGGATAGTTTCACATGCTGGTGTTTCTGATCCCACAGCAGATAAAATAAAAGCAACCAAACAGATTTATAGCACCAAATTCTGCACCATACAAGAAAATTCAGAAAAGTTTGATGAATTAATTTTCTAAGGAAACAAATCATAACATCATCACCTCCAATACAACTGCTTCAACATCAGCATTAATAAAAGTGAGGCGCTTGACTGAGCTGAGATGTTTTTAATAGCCCTGCAAGGTGGGAAATCAAATCAGGTTGTAATAAAACACAATGGATACCTGATGTTTTCTGGCCGAACCTGGAATTATATAGAAAAAATAAAAGCAACAAGGCATAAAAGTGAGGTGACTACCGTATGTTAAAATAATTAATAAAATTACTTTATAATTACATAAAAAATAAGTATAAAATGCAATTACTTTATTAAAATAATTTTGATTTGATTTGACTTGATTGACTTGACTATGATTATGGCACCATGTGATTTGAATGGAGGCAGACTGCTCAAGGCAAATAAAAAAATCCTGGAAGACCAAACCTGGCACTAAATTTGGACGGAGAGTCTAGCCGAGATTAACTTAACTTGGAGCAGAACATGCAGGGAGCTCACTGTGGCCTCGTGGCCCACAGGGCAAAAAAGAGGATTAGTTAAGTAAACAGATTTATCTGTGTAAGAGAAAACATTTATTTTTCCAATTTGAGAGGCCAAGCTACCAAAGTTACAATTAAACACACCCCAGAATCAACCAGAGCATGTAGGCATTTGTATGTTTTTCGCTGTACTGAACATGCACCAAACCCAAAAACCATTTATTTCTGCAGCTAGCAGCCGATTAAAGGCATGAAGCAAGACAAGAGGTCATACATTATTCAACATCAAAAAAAGAGCGTGTTTCATTAAAAGATCACCATAAAACACCTTTAAAGTGATTTTGAGGTGTACTGTCCCTTTAGCTTTGAGACCAATGTTCGGGTTCACATAAATAAGAAAAAGCAAACTAAGAAAATCAAGC
>JAOWBC010000002.1:21183862-21195270 GCA_028566105.1 Hypoplectrus providencianus | reverse complement strand
GTAATTCTAACATAATATAGTATTATTATTCTGAAATGTGTATTATTTGTATTTTCTAAGTGTATTTTTCGTACTTTTGTTTTAATGCAGGTCTTTTACATGCCATTACTCCTGCACTGAAGTATTTTAACATTTTCTCAGTTTTCCTAAAAGATCTGAGTTTGTCTTCCACAACTAGTTTACTTGACATTTGACTTTTATTAATCTGCTTTTCCTTTATCGTTTCTCAGCAGCTGAACTTACATTTAGGTGCTCTCTGGATACTTTTCTCAGAATTATTTCCTGGAGGAGACTTCCTCTCAGTGGATGTCAGGTGATTGATATGAAGCAGATCGTTTGCAGCTCCGCTGTGACAAAAATTAAACTCACTATGAAATAAGGATAAAACAGGAGTGTCTGACGTAATCCAATGAAGGCTTAATGTTTCATGTGCTGCTGGAATATCTCACCCTGCGGAAGTCCCAAAAAAAAGCTTCCTTCTGGAGGAGGAATGTCCTGATGCTGAAAGAACCCTGGAAAAATAAACTTTGTTTTATCAATATATGTTCATATCAAATAATGGAAGAGGTACTCAGATACTTACCTAAGTTATTAATTAAAATGTTTCTGCAAGTAAAAGTACACAAGTATTATCAACAAAATGTACTTTAAGTATCAGAGTAAAACTTTTCAATCTGCAGAATGGCTCCTTTCAAGCTGACGGCATTTTATAATATAATTATTAGACATGTGAGAGCATTTTAATGTTGTAGCATGTACAAAGGAACTATTTTTAGACAATGGATAGACTAATCAGTCGGTTTAAAATTAAATAAATAAACATCTTGTCACAGGTAAAACCCAATCACTGAATATCTGAAGTAAAATTTATTAAAGAAACTGCACTTAAAATATAAAGGTAATATAAAGTTCCCACCGTGCAGCCAAAGTGGCTAATTAGCTGATACGTTATATATAATGGTAGATTTTTCTTTTTTGACACAATGACAGGAACTGTATTTTAACATGTAGCTGACAATATTTGCCTCTGAATGTATTTGCCTCTTTAGTTACTTCCAGCTGCTGTATGAGCTGTTTAAGGCGCCTTGAGTCGTCCACAGGCGCCCGGCAGAGATATTTATTCCAACATTTACTTGCAAAGTGACCTCCAGCTCTCCGTCTGCTCTCATTGTCACGTCTTAATCCCCGTGTCTCTCTTTAAACCTCCTCTCTTTTTCTTTTTTAGGATCAACGTGTCTTTGGAAGGCCAGTTCCTGCATTACATCCACCGCCACCAGTTCCTCGACTCTCCAGAGTGGGAGTCTCTCAGACCAAATGAAGAGGGGAAGTTCCAGGTAAACAACAAAACTGTGTCCCTAAAATGTTAAATTAACTTGAAGTGGCTCACTGAAGGATCTGGAATAAGAAACCAAGAAGTGGATATCAGGTTTTCTTTTGTGCCCCTTCGATCAGACTCAGCACCTGACTGATAAGATGAACAAAGGACTTGGCCCTCTTGTCTTTCACAGATCCTGTTTCTTTGGATTAGTTCAGTTAAAGTAGAAACAAAGCCTGAAGGTTATGTTGGACATTCAGAGTTTCAGACAGGAAGTCTCTGCTGGATCAGTCAGACAGGAGCAGGGATAATGATTATCCATCCATCTACTTTTCACTTTCTGGATAAACTGCTGACTTGTTCTGTTTTTAAAATGTCAGAAACTGGTTAAAATTCACATACATGAGTGATGATGTGTTCAAATATTGGATTTGTATCAGAACTACGGCCTAAAACCCAAAGACATTTATATGACAATGATAAATTAGAAAGAAAGAAATAAAATCCTCACATTTGGGATGGTAAACATCATTCTGCATCGAAAATGAAGGCAATAAGTGCATTATAAAATGTTTCCTTAGGTAAAATCAAATCAAGGTTAGATAAACATTTCCTAGTTTTTTATATAATCTGACTTCTTTTTGCACTCAGTGGAGTCGCCCCCTGCTGGACATGAAAAGAATGCAGGTTTAATTGCATTAATAAATACATAGATTCTAGTAAATGCAGGCGGATATTTTTTAATTTAGACAGAATCAGGCTCCTGTTTTCTCCTGCTTTCAGCCTTTATGCTAAGCTAAATGAAGCTAAATCCAACCTAAATGACGGGCCAGTGGTATTAACTCATGTAACATTCATCAAGAAAGCACAAACCGCTTCTCACATGTGAGATACAAGCAAACTACGGCCACAACGTGAAAACATATTCAGCCGTTTCCCTCTGCCTCCCCAGGTGACCATGACAGCAGAGGAAGACTCCCGCTACATCTCATGGCGTCGCCGCCGCCTCTATACGCTGATATCAAAGGAGCGCTACATCGCCCGCATCTTCTCCGTCATGTTGGGCTATGACATCGCTGAGAAGCTCTACAACCTCAACAACAAACTCTACATCAAGAGTGGCGTGCTGCTGGACATCCGCCTGCCCAGCCTCTACCACGTGCTGGCCCCGTCCTCGCAGGGCAGCGAGGGCGGGAGCGGCAGCGCTAGCGATGGCGGCTTCGGCAAGGAGCAAGGCGAAGACCCGGCACCGGCGTACCAGATGCCAGATCCAGACCACCCCCACCAGGGATCAAGGAACCCCAGCCTGGATGAGCCCCTGGTCCCCCATCGCGACCAGTATCTCCCCTGGGCGTCAGACCCCGAGCTGCCCACTGGTGAGGACTCCACCAGCCTGGTCCTGGAGGACTTTGGTGATGTGGCAGGCTCGTTAATGGATTATGGCAGTGAGAGGGATTATTTGAGGTAGAGGGGCAGGGTGCTGGAGCTAACACACTGGGTCACCACTTAAGCTACATGTAAGTACCGCACCTGGGTGTGTGTGTGTGTATGTGTATGTGTGTGTGTGCATGGGTGGGTTGCAAAGCACCATTCCTACTAACATGGCTTTATAGACTGCTGCATGAATGCACTGTTAAATCCAGACATTTCTGCACTTTCTGAACTTCTGCCAGTTCTCTTCAAGTAAAATCAGTGGAATTTTTCATTTTATAATATTCCCAATGAGCATGAGGCCTGAGCGGTCACAAACAAACTGAATCTCTGATACAGAATCTGCAAGGACAGCTGTTTATATCACATAAATATCTCACTATTTATGTATTTACACCAGAAGAAAATGTTTTTTGCAAATTAATTTATCTTCAGAAGTATTTTGTAAACATGATGGAACACTTTATCCTTTAGTTTTCCACAAATGCTCAGTGTGTGTGTGTGTGTGTGTTAGTGGTGAGTCAGGGTTCAATAATATGGCTTTAAAAAGCAGCAGTGAGGTCGGCTGGACAGCTGCTGTGTTCTCATCTGATGAGGATTACAGATCGGAAATTTAGGGGATGTCCAAAAAAAATGAATGATAATAAAAAATATATTAAAAAAAAGGCAGAAACATGGTATTAATCCAATCCACCCTTTGGCTGTCTGTCTGCTTATCTGCTTACTCCCCACCACCCCTCCTCACCCCTCCTCACCCCCGCCTGCCCTCTCACCAGCCAGGACCAAAGCGGCCTTCGTCCAATCACAGTTGGAGGATCACGTTTCATAGCGGCGTGGTCGGGTCACAGTCGGGGTTTGGGTTGCAGCGCAGGGCGGCTCAAACAAATTTATCACGGTAGTAACGGTAATGAAGGGGGACAAAATTCTGTCATCCACCGATCTGCATAAAATGGCAAAAATATAATAATAACTGTAATGAAAAATGAAGATTTAACACAGATATGTGTCATTTTATTTGCATGGCTGGGGTCGTGTGTGGATGACCTGCAAAATAAGATCTATATAACAGACACCTCACTGAAGAGGAGTCTGGCTCTTTGCAAGCTTGCAGAGCAGGGGGATATGGGGACAATGGGGACAATGGGGACAGCAATAAACAGCCACAGTGGTAATTCAGGCATAGAAGAATTATCAACACAGAGTGCTGTCTATTCAATCTGTGTGCCAAAAATACACCCCGTTCAGAGGTTATCACATGATTAAACGGGTGTTTCAGCACTAGTCTGCCTCATAGGTTTGGGTTAGAAGGGGCCTGTTCCACCTTCTGCAACAAATTTGAGAATAATAAAACAAAATGGAATTATTTGATCATCATTTTTGTATTTTTTAATTGTTAAATAAGTCATAATTGCAGATACTAGAAGATGTTACTTTTCAATTAAAGCTTTACACATGCATTTTGGTCTTTTAGTTGTAAGATTAGCTCAATTAAAAAATATAATAAAACATTCCTAGCCCTTCCCTTGACCTTAAACCTACTCGACTAAACTTTCAAGGGTTAATGTTCAAACTGATAAACCCTTTTTGGCGGGTTATAGAGGGACTATTTCAGCCTATTAGGTAGGCGGCCATAATAAGACTTAGTGTGAGTTGCACAACATGCTGACTGTCTTTCATGTCAGCAGAGTTTGTCATGTGATCATAGGAGCCCTAACTGAAGCTCTGATGTTTGGGCTCTGCAGGAAGTGACGGGGATGTACCGCCTCGATTCCTGAGGGGCAGAGCGCCGCTGGCTCCCACCGACACACCCAAGCTGTGAGAAGTCTCTCCTGGAAACACTATGTGCAGTTAAGCAGAATGAATGTGTCACCTGTCACGTGTTATGACACCGTCTCCTCCTCGCTCTCTGTCCCTGTGCATAGCATCAGTCATGAGCATGAAGAAGCTCTAATTTAAATTTAATCGTTTTTACAAGATTATCCTAAGTGTCACTGGAACTGAGGACAGCTTTCACATTACCAACACATTCAATGTCTGAAATGTTATTTTATGTAATAAAAATGGATGCTCTGACACCCAAAACAGATTAATTTGGTTTTCATCTCACTTATATGTGATGTTAAACTATGACTGTTTATTAGTTGGACTTCACATTTTATAATGTTAAATCTGACTTTGGAATTTTGTTGTTTCACACAACTTTTACTTTTAAGACTATTCATTATACTTAGTTAGGTCACTACAAATTATCTGTTACTGACTGAACAACTGCTTAAAAACAGCAGGCCTGCATCATACTCAATTCTTAATCCTAACAAGATCTGGAAAATAGTTTGTTTAGTTTCTTTGAGACCTTTCCAGACATGTATGAACACTTTTGGTACAGAACTTAGATTTTCTCTCGTTCACGTTCATGTTTTTCTGAGCATGTTTATATCTAAATTCACCCTGACTTGTTACCAAATTGATCCGGAGGACAATCGTATGTTTCTTCTTGTGTGATATATTGGATGCCTGTAGACCATGTTTTTAATTTTTCTAATTAACTGATTATTTCAAACACACATGTATACTGTGAATTGCATAATATGTCATGTTACTGACTTGCAAAATACAGAGATGGGACTAAAATGAAGAATTAAGTGTTGTTGTTTTTTTAAAGTTTTTTCATGGGGCCAAGATTTCTCCATAAAGTTTTTGGTGTGCAGTGAAATTTGTTTTCTGTCTACTTATTTCCATATTATTCCATGACTGTTACAAGACAACTCAAGGGGAATGCATTTTTTTCTGCATAAGTGTCCAGTTATTACATGTCCAATGAGATAACATACAAACCCGTTTATGAGAATACACAGAAATATTTCTGCCAGTTTTTACAGTTTTCTTTTGGAAGCCCCAGCTTGATGCTACAAAAGGATTTTATTAACGGTTCTCATTTAAGTTCAAACACACAGATATAATAAGTTTACCTCTAAACAGCAACAGAGAAAAGCAGAGCACAGTTATCAGTTTATTTCTTGGTTTTAAAAGACAAACTGAGTTCAGCATCATTAAAACTACAAGTATGAAAAAACACAAGGTACCCGGGACATCATCAAGATTTTAAAATCCCATATTAAAAAAAAGTTTAATTCTTTCAACACTTCTCATAGCTGTAGGACTGAGCTAAGAATTAGAATGAGAAAAAAACTCATGGAAGAAAACAAATAAAAATGTATTACTGATAAAATCATGACCATATAACTAAAGAATTTAATCAACTGCTTGTTTTCTGTTAATCCTTCAGTGATAGTCTCTATAAGAGTAGCTTCCTCTCCAGAATAAAATGTGGTTCTTTGGCTCTCTGATCGTTAAACAAGATGGTGAATGTATTAAAATGACTTAATTTTGGGTGTCTTTACTGTACAGTAGACGTCCTAGGCCTTTTTAGTGTCTTTTGGTGAGATCTTATCTTTAGCCACACACCTGCACAAAGTCATGTGACCATGGAGCTCCTCGTCTGACGTTGAAGTTGTTTACACAAATCGGCTCTTCTCGCCTGAAACAGAAACAGTTGACTTTCATTTCATTTCAAACAGATATGCTGCAGAGAAAAAGAACTGGACTTCAGCTTCTCTGTACATTATAGAGATATTGCAGATTAACAATAGAAATAATCTGCACATAAAACTGGGTTGATGTGGGAAAGCAGAAACAGGTAGTGAGGTAACTGCAGGGCGGAAAAGAGTGACTGGATGTGGGAGTGAGTGCCTTTCTTACACCGGCCTTACACCTTCTCCTTGTTCACTTCCACTCAGTTTGCTCATTCACTGAGGGTTGACCACATTAGGTGCCATCCAAAAACAATAAGCGGAGTAGAAGTAGGTTATAAAACCCTCCAACAGCCGGTCCACATCAATGATAACATGTTTGCTGCCTTCAATTGGGGTTGTGTTTATCAAATTTACAACAAGAGTTCACCTAAATGCCACCCTCTCTTGTCAATCATAACCCGGGAAGAGTTCACAATCTATGGACACGACTTTTTTATGTTGTATTCACGAGCACACATGTTACATTTGAAGGCAACGACTAACAATGTGCAATGCCTCTGTGTGCTCTGTGTTAAAGACACTCTGTACACACATTTCCTTCTGTGATGACTCAACAGATACAGGTCTGAAAAACCGTTAAAGATTTACAGAAAACAGAAGATTATAATCTACCAGGAAGAGGCAGAGAAGCTTGAGCAGCACAGCATTTCTGGGCATTTTTAAGGTTCTGTACCTGAGAGAGGGGAACTCAGAGAGGCAGACAGACTTGACATGGATGTCTCCCTGTCTGTAGAAACGAGCCCCGGTGTTCTTCAGCTGGATGGTGTAGATCTCACACAGAGCAACAGGGTGAGGCAACACTGTCCTGTACACTGTTGTATCCCTCGGCCTGCAACACAAATATATATACACACACAGTGTATTTACTACTGAGAAATAAAAAAACTACAACAGACTCATGTCTCACTCCATTTAATTCAGAAGAGTGCTCTACTTTTAATCACTATTTTTGTAAGAGTTGTGAGATTAACCTTTTATGATCTCCAAAGGGGAAATGCTGTATGTTGTGTTTCATAGTAAACAGAAATATAAATAATATGAGAGTAATATTACAACAAGGCAACTTTCAATGCAATGTAGCCAACTAAAGTAAACTCCTGAACTCAAATGAACCTGCACACAGAGACATATTTCTGCCACAGTATGCTGCACCTGGTGACACATCTTTACAGTGAAACATACAATACATCTCCTCTAAAAATAATAGATGCCAGATCAGCTTTCTGTGGAAAAAAAAAAGAAAAAGAAACCACAGAATACATTCTGGGATGAGGGCAAAGCATCTATGACTGTCAGACCTGCTGTAGTAAAAAGTTTAAAAAGAAGATGACAAATACTGGGTGCAGGACAGGAGAATATGTCAAAGATAAAAGGCTTATATATAAAGCTCCTATGAACTTTTTTGGTACTGGTGAACTTCTCGAAAATATGGTACCTACAGCCTGAGTCTCCGCACGGTTCCCAGGTTCTCAGTCATTAGTGTCACCTCCACCTCAGCGCTCTTATCCAGAGGAGAAACCTCCAGCTGCAGCAGGATGTGATGAGCTAAGCAGAGCAGGAAACATGTTTAGTACTGACCTAGATCCGCCTGCACCGCACTGTATATAAAAACTCTTGTTTTGGTTGTTTAAGTGCAAACTTACAGCAAAAAGGTGGTGTTGAAGTAGTGAGGAGGAACAGCTTCTGCTCTTTAGGAACGGGAGACACTGTTATCCCACAGTTTTCTGATAAACCTAGAAAAAAAAAACAAGGACACACACGGACACAGACTGAAAATTCACACGTCACATAAATCAAAAGGGCTCCATGTATGTTAAGTGTGCCACTGTATCAGCATGTGTTGGAGTATCAGGAGGTTAAAATGATAAGAAGCTGTTGTGTGACAAGAGCAGACCTGCTGCCTGAGTGCAGCACGATGTCATTTCTACTGGTGATACTGAGACGAAACAGAGTACGAAACAAAGATATGCATTTATATATTTTTTATACATTTCAGTAGTTTAATATGACCAAGTGGTACCTAGGAGTTACTTCTGCTATTGTCAGGGAATAATTAGAGGGAAAAAGGCAACTGTTCAAAATATATTTTTAAAAGTACCTTAAAATAACAGAGAAACATTTTGAATAGTTGGTTTACTATGAATAAATAGTTAACTTCTCTCAAGAAGAAACGTGAGCGATAATATTACGTTTACTAACTTTAGCTAAAAGTACGTTGGATGAAACGACTAATATAGTGATAGCCAGTCTAGCTTATAGCTAGCTGATAGTAATGAAGAATCATTTGGAAAAGTTAGATAAACATGACGTTACATAAACAGTCAAAATAGTCAGCTTTGTCAATTACATTGAGTAATAATTTTGTTGAAACCAAACCAACCCACACATAATAATTGACCGTTGAAATAGCTAAATAAAAGCTAGCTAGCCCGGCTAACCAACGTAAAGTCGAACGCTGAAATACTTAAAATAATTAACGTACAAACGGCTAAAATGGTCTATAACAATGGAATAAGACTAAAAACAGTTGGCTAACAGAATAATGGATAAAGTATTAGTTTAGGAGTTGATGATTTATGATGGTTAATTAATTAACGGTAATATTAGCTAAGAGTAAGGGAAAACGGTCCACCAGCTAGCTAAGTTAGGCAGCTGACGTTAGCTTAATAAAAATAAAAAAAAAATAAAAAAGGATGAACCGTTGAAATGGCTAAAAGGCTGAACTAATTAAAAGTCCTGATTAAGCGGTTAAAATAGCTTAAACATGGTAACGTTAGAAAAAGTATCAGTAATGGCGTCGATATATTCATAAACAGTTGAAACACTTGATTAAAGGTTACTTTAATCTCCATCTACATCGCTAAGTACATTCCACAATCGTAAAAGTATAGTAATAGATACTTTTCATTTAAAAAAAAAAATAATAATAATTTTTTAAAAAAGCCCTTTAACTGATACTTATTTACAAGAGTCACATAAAATGTCTATTTAAGTATCTATTTGTAATATTTGTATTTAGGAAAATGGACTCAGTCATAAACACCATGTTTGGGGAGTATACTTCAGCTGACAGAATAAAACAGAGCAGAAAATAAAAAACACATCTTTAAAGTAAGACATTAAAGAGGGCTCGTGTTTGTTGTCTTCTTACCCACGGTGGGACATGTCCCCTGGTAGATGTCACAGTCCACGCAGCGTCCCCTCATGAAGTCCTCATAGCTGTAGCACGGGATCCCCACCAGCGGGCACGAGCCGTTGAGCGCGCTCATGTAGACGTGCAGCGCCCTCATGTGGTCACAGATGACATAGCCATACACTGGGAAGTACACAAGAACTGACAACACACACAACCACTGAGGGAGCCACATGTCTGCACCAAATTATAGGTATCTTACTAGGTCCACATTTTAAACTGGGACCATTCTGCTCATGTATAATTTGATATTTAAAAAAAAAAAAAAAAAAACTCAGCTGCTCTGTTGCTTATAACCTTCAGCTTTTTAGGGTTTAGTTAGTGGTGTAAGAACCTGTCCAGAAGCATGTATATAAATGTGAATAAATAGACTGTTAAAAGTTAATGTATTGCCCTCAAGCATTAGGTGTTACTAGCATCACAATGTACTTCAAATTACCAAAAGTGAAAGCATTTGTCATACGGAATTGCTCATTTTAAAATGCTTTTAATAGTTATACAGATTATATGTGTGTGGGTTTTTTTTTTAAACTTAATGTACAATACTTTTAATTTTGGGGTTGGATAGGTACTTTATATATTTATAAATACATATTGGATGATACTCAATGATGCATCAATGTGAACATCACTTTTATGTTGAAGCTGGTAAAGGTTGAAGTTATTTGTAATATTGGTTATCGTGCTGGATCTCTTGTGTACACAATAATCTATTTGTCGATAATATATATTTTTTTATTACTCAGAATCTACAAAGTAACTGAAGTTCATATTTTAGTTAGTATTTGCAAGCAAAAGAATAAAAAATGTACATGGACATTGTCCAGTAACGGACAAATACCATAAAATGTCCTGAATGACTGTATGAATGTATTATTTCAATAAAAAGTACTTTCCACCAGTGCTGATATTGAGTGCTGAACTTACTTGAAGCAAACCTGGAGCGAGCACATCCAGTCTGGTCTTTTCCTCCGTTCAGAAAAAAGTCCACATGGCCGACAGGGATGGAAATCCCAAAATCTGTAGGAGAAGAATGTCATTAATACTGTCAATGATGGCTGCTCAAGTATTTTAGTGGTAATGGAAAGAATCAGCATCAGTTCAAGGCTTCATGGTTTTTAATTTCTCACAGTCAGAGTCCGTGTGGATGGCATCAACAAACTGAGCGTCAGAGGGGTCCAGCCGGTCGTAGGTGTCGGCTCCTTTAAACATGGGCCCAGCAGGGTCTAGACCTGGACCACAAAGACACGGGACATTAGGAAAAACAGGTCTTTGGGGATAATATGATGGCAGAAGGATTATTGTCTTTATGTGCTGTAATCATAAGCAGATAGTGTTTGCTTGAGTTTTAATGCTTTTATATGTTAATACAAAGCCAAAAAACAATGTCTTCCTCAGAACAAGATCTTCAGCAGCATTTCTTTTTCAGGTGCCTGTTTTTTGTTTTTAAAAAAAAGTAGATTTCTTTGTCGTAGGTTGCACCCTAAATAAGCGATTTGTGGTTGATGTAGCTGACTGCAGACCACCTGTAGGAGCTTTCACAGCGTCACTCTGCAAAAATAAAACAGTGCATCTGCTTTTTAAAGCCAGAGACGCCTGAAGACCAACAGAAATATTACAACCAAAGAAATGGAGTTCAAGTGAATTAGTATATTCATTTATCCACAGAAGCACATAAAGACAAAAAGACACACAGGGGCAAAACAACCTCAAAGACACAAAACCTAAAAGGAACATAATCAAAAAATACGTCAAAGACAAATAACAGCTCCAATGAAAGCAAAATAACAGCACCAAGGCCAAAACGCACAAAATGACCAAAATGGACATTAACAAACAAAAAATAACCAAAACAACAACGAACACACAGAAAAAA
>JAOWBC010000002.1:21158229-21172270 GCA_028566105.1 Hypoplectrus providencianus | reverse complement strand
GAAAAGAAAAACAGAAAAATTAAGGAGACAAAATAAATGATATGACATTACAACTGTTTCCCTCAGCTTTAAGGTCATGCACTAAGGAAAGTGAACACTCTGGGACACATTTTACATGTAAATGAATAAAAAACTAGGTTATGACATAAATCCTTCTTGTTAAATTGTGTATTTTCTTTGGCCTTGAACGTCTGGCTGAGCTTTATTTATCTCCCATCACTGTACCTTTTGTAGGCCAGTAGATTGTCGTCCCTGGTGCAGCATTCGTCCGCTCCGGCTGCGTAGTAATCCCAGGTGGCCTTTGAGAGATGCTCCTTTGCATACTCCTCAAAGTCTGTCAGGCATACCATAGCCATCTCTGCACAGCGTCCTCCCTCTCTGCAGGGACACACACATCACTCACATTCAGTTTTCAGTGTTTTGTGAGGTCGGCATGCACAATAAACATGCAGAAAGTAAAGATAAATAAATTAACTATTCTTGTTGAATAATCAATAAAAACATGTCCAAAATAAGACATTTAGCAGCATGCATTCAAAACAAAACTCTGTAGTAAACAGTGCCGGCTTTGTTTGGTGTTAAGACTTATTTATTTCCAGTCACTTCTCATCTTTTAATCCGTGCAGCGTCATCTGGAAACTCGATTTGTTGCTTTGCATGCGAGACAAATAGCTGCAGGCTCAGACGGCAAACACACACTTCAGTTGAAAGATGACAAACTACTCTAAATCCAAGAGCTTTCAGCTTCAAGACTTACCACAAATTACTGATCTTTCACAAACAAAATCCCCCTCTCTCACATGACGCTGCCTGCATGAAGCACTGAGGTTGCAACATCAGTGTGTGAGCTGAAACCGTCCTATCACACGCAGCGCAATCAGCAAACTCACCAGCCAAGCTCCCACACTCTGACATCTGAGCAAGTGAAATGACTGTTTTTAAGTTGTTTTTCTTCTGTTTGGTGTGTTAAAACAGAGATGAATCCTTGTGTCCACAGTGTTGCTTTTGTGTGAGTCAGAATCAAACTTTCATAGAGCCGCTGGCTGTGTGTTTGACCCGAGGCTGACCCTTGCTCTTATTGTGTTTACACAAGCTGGAAATGTGCTGATGATGAGTCCAACCATAGTGAGGACAAGAGGCATCTGACACTGGGCTCTGTGGTCCAGATGGTACACACACTGCAGCACCTGAGCATTTACATGCTGCTTACACAGGCATGCATGTGAACACACACACACACAGATGCGATTTGTTCAATCCGAATAATTTCCTCATTGATGCATGAAAAAAAGTACTTAAAACACTTCGTCTTCTAAAGTCATGCTCACAATAAAAAAATATTCTACAAATTAAACAATAACACTGGATTATTATGAATATTGTAATGGTAAAGTACTGACTAAAAGTACTAAAAAGTACTAAAAAAATTTAAATACATGTCACAATCCAATGTTTGATGTGATTTACACACTGTAAAAGTAAATTAAAATAAATGGGAATTATTTAATACATTGCAAATAAAAATCAAAATATTACTTAAGTGCGATTCACAAAATTAAATTACTATAATTCACAAAATTACTATTACTATATATATTTTCCTTACCTTTTTAAATAAATGTTTGATGCAAAGGCAAAAATGTTTGCTGAGGAGTGCTACTTCAGAAATACAGCTATAATAATAAATACAATAAAAAACACAGGTGCTCTTTGGATCCAAAGACATGGAGTCAGATCAAGAAAAGGTGGTGGTTAGACTTTAAACTTTGTGGTAAATAATTCACCCACAAAGGCATTTACCACAATACAAAGTACTAGTCTAACCATCTTCCCCTTTTAGTTTTTACATAAATTAAGAAACATATAGAATATAGTAGGATAAAATAAATTATATGAGGGGAGAATCTAATATAAAGATGATTTTACAGACAGTTATGAGTTTTTATGTTGCCTTGAATTTAAGTAATTAAATAAATTAAAGCTGCCTACCTGCCTTACATTCAACCCAGAACCATTTAGAGGTTAGAGTTGCGAAGTGGCTTTGAAAGTGGGTCCTTTTAGTCAGAAAAAGTACTCAAAGTTAATTTATTAATAATAAAGTTAAACTCACCGTTGGTGCCTTCAGGTGAGGCGGATTGAATTCATACTTTTTAATTAACCGTCCCTTTAAGCTACTTTTACGTTTCAGTCAGCCATGTTTTTCTTTTGTTTACGTTTGGCGTTGTGCACCTGAAAAACTGTTCCGTACACCGGTGTTACGGCTGAACTAGTAACCCTATTAACGCGCGAATTTCAACGACACTCACTCGGTGGTTGTATTTATGTCAGCTACAGAGAGCCAGTTGTAGCAGACTTCTTTTTTTTAGTTTTAATCAAAAGGTCAAAATTAGTTTTCAATTACGCTTGAATAAGATGTGTCTAGCAGATAGGCTCGATAGACCTTTTTAATGTTAAAGAGTAACTCCTTTCGCGGCTATGGCATCTCAGGAACGCATTCATCTGAAAGTCGTCAAATAACACGGTCACAGGATTATCCACAACACCAGCTTCATTCCCCTAAACGTCCGTTGATGTCTTCCGGTGAGTTCTTGACACAGTTTACCTATTCGCTACTCAATTACTCTCAGGTTCATTCTGCTTTTACATTTTTGATATGTACTTAATCGTTTATAAACCAGGTTTCGAGAAAAGCTATGACATATTTAAGCTAACAGTCAGCTAACAGTCAACAGCTAACAATTCATTTGTATAACCTGCTTTGTACGAAATACAACACTACAAACGAATTTAAACGGCAGCCTGTGGCCCCCAAATCAATAACATATATGAACAATATATTATGATTCATCACAGAAGAAGACAAGTCATTAATTCACTGTAACGCCTACTATGCCTATTATGTTTTATTAACAATAGGACCTCAATAAACTTCCATGCTCCTGAGACTTTGCTAAGCTAATACTGCTAACAGTACAGTGCACAGTTAATTGGAGAAAATTATATAAATGTTTTCCTTCATCATGAACTACATAGTCACTTTACAGCTCGTTGAACAATCGGCTTAACTTGCATGCTCTGCTTGATTATGTGCACTTTATTTGATCACATTTTCAGTTTTTGGAAAGCCTAATGATTTCCTGTGATGATGAACATATTCTCTCATCAGGTCAAAAAAGCTGTCAGTGCAGTGTTGAATAAGCAAAGTCATAGGCAGTACAAAATGTTTAGTCAGTTTATCAACTGACAACAATTGTGTCAATTAATGGATAATTTAAGAAGTGTTGAGGTTAAAGAAATGACTTCTCTGCTTGACCTCATTATTGTAAATTGAATACTTTAGGGTTTGGACTAAACGTTATTCCTCATGGATTTTAAGGACATTTTTGTTCTTCTACGACTGTGGTTGTTGCACAACACAAACAACTACTTTCTAAGTAACACTCCTGCTGGGTTTTTGTTTTTTTTCTCACTTTTTATCAACAAAAAGAGTAATTGATTATTTCTAGAACATAATGAGTGTCGATAATGATTAGATGAGTAATAAAATCTGTAAAGTTTACTCACCGATTACAAATGTTCATTCTCTCTCAGCGAAACTTCGTCTCTCCTGACAGATTCATAACCTGTAAACAAAAAGCTAAGTTACTATTACTGACAACTACTGTTTCCACAAATGGTATGCCACAAAAATAACTACAGTTAAAACTGTACAGGTAGTCATAGATAATTATTTTCAATGTACCAAAGCGAAGTAGACTTAATATCTTACTCCTCAATATTTTAATACATACAGAATAGAAATGATAAGAACAAATCAGTCAGATGTGTGCATGTGTGTGAGGTTGTGTGTTGTACATTGTATTGCTCTATGTATGTTTATTGTTATTTGGTATAGGCCTACTAGTATACTGTAGTTTGTACAACACGTGTGTATATTTAGTATTTTATTTAATGTATTGCTCTTAGTCATCCAAATATTTCAGTTTTTTATCCTTTGTGAAGCCTTTTTTATTGCAAAATATGTGCTAAATATGTGTAAGTGCTATTAAATTATTATTATTTTTTTAATCTTTTGTTTTTTAGAATATCTACTAAGACATTTACTGAAACTAATACTAGTAGCTCTAATACAACTAATACTACTAACAGGATTAAGAGAAACTCATCATAGGCTTGTACCTTATTAACGTTCCCTATATTTATACTTATGCCTCGATATTTTCTCTTCTTTTTATATTGAACAAAGTTTCATTTATAGGGAAATAGCATAGCAAATACACACAGAGTCATGCTGAAAAATCTGTCTTGTATTAAAAAAGTATAAGCTAAAGTTTCATCTGTGAACACTTGAGGGCAGTGCAATACTGCAAGAAAGTTCCTTCTTAAAGCTAAAGTCATCCAGTGGAAAGCAGGTAAACACAAGCAGACTCATACTGAATGTTTGTGTGTCAGTGCTGCACCGAACACAATCAGCGTGTAGAAAACCTGTAAATGACCTCTGACACACACGTCACTGTAGTGGAGACTTTTACTTTTGTTACACTACACACTGTACAATACTGCATTGTTTGGGCTTTGTAGGGTTAAATACTTTATTCAGTTTAACCATATTTTAATTGTTAAACTTCCTGTTGTTATCCGATTAGATGTAATGTTTAAATATCACACATTCTGTTGTGTTTTATCCAATTACAATAAAAAAATTGTGAATAAATCCCCCAAAAATGTGTATAAAACTTAGCGATAATGCGCTGGAATTGGGTAATAATAATCACTTCAGTGCTTTATAAACAATAAACCAGAACCAGCTCTGTTTTGAGCTGGGATATTGCATGATCAACAGGAAGACAATATTTGAAATACTTGATAGGTAAGGTTATTTTATTTAATGAAAAACATGTTCGATAGGCTAATATTTTTACTTCATGTTTATAATTTAGTGGAAAGCATTTTTTTTAATTTATTTGAAATTAATATAATAACATTTGTGATACTAGATAGCTGTGAAAACCTTTATTATCCTTCTTACCGCAATTAAATTAGATTTAAAATGTAATAATTCCCTGTTTTCCTGAGTGTGGCTGGCTGTGTGGTGATTGTGAGCCTCTGCCCTGTGTCGGCTGTGAAAGGTGTCAGTCATTGAGACCCGCTGAATGGCTGCTGAGAGCACATTGTGCAGGTGAATTTCTAGAATACCTGGTGTATGGTATTTAGTGCGCCGTGCTAAACAAGCTGAGGATTTAACCGGCTTCTGTTAGAGATAATAAATCATTTTTGTCTCAGCGGTTTGGAGCTCTGTTGCTCATCACCTGCAAATGAACACACCCTGACACCTTGTTGCTATTTTTAAATAATCAGGTGGAAAACATTTACATTTCTGTGAACTAAAGTAGGATCCGGTGATGTACGAATAAATAACTGGAAGGGAGAAGAAATGGGTGTCTTACCTTTACCTGAGCTGTTTGGCAGGCCTTCAGTACGTGTTGGTTCCCCTCTCATTTGACAGGGTCGTGTCAGAGGGCACGCCAGCCTCCCCCCTCCCTCCCACCATGCTGCCTCCCCCAGCCCCCTCCCCACCCCCTCCACCCCTCTCACAGTGTGACGCTCCGCCCACACGGGTTCAACACCAGCTAAGCCTCTCGTCAGCACTCTGAGCCCCGGCCTCTCTGTGTGCCAAAAACACCAAACGCTCGCCCTGGTCGATTGTTAATAGGGACAGCAAACACTTCCTATTATCCTTCCTCCTTTCCAGCTTCTTGCCTTCGTTCTCATTTGTTCAATCCTTCCGGCATCATCTTTCTACTGCTTTTCTCCCTCACAAACCTCCATGCCTCTTTATTTTCTCTTTTAAATTCTTTCTGACTTCCTTCCCATCACTTCTTTTCTCTTCCTGCAAATTTTCAGACCCATCCCTAAACCCTTCCTGGTTTTTTTTTGTTGGTTTCTTTTTTGTTTTCATAAGTTTGTGAAGAGAGATGATCAGTGTCTGATGTTTTTTTTGTGTGTACTTAGGTAGAAAGGAAGGACATTTTCTAACTACTAATAAATCTTAAGGGCACCAGTAAAGAAATGCCTTATGCAATATAATATAAGAAACTTTGATTGTGATCATTTAGTCCTTAAACCTATTTAAATGTGACATTTGTCTCACAGATGACTGTGATACAATATCCACTCCATCCAGCTCTGATCAAATATTAGACACAGCGGCTGGAAAACAAACTTCAGGGCTTCAGGGCTGTTTCTGGAAATGTCAAACTTGTCAAATGGAGTGTGGACTTTGACAGGTGTTTTGAGGTGCTTTTTGTATAAAACACAGATGTCCTGACCTTTGATATCATGAGCTTGTTATGTTAGGGTCCCACCCGTAAGTGATGGATTGATGGCAGGATGGTATGAAAGCCTCAGTGTCTCAGCTCGCCGTGGAGGAAACAAAATGCCTCGAGAAGTTGTTCAAGCATTTTAAAACAGCAGTGGGGTGCAGTGATGTTAAATTAGATTCTCTCGCTCTTATTTGATTACGGCCTTCGGATTGAATTTACTCTTTGTAAATGTAATATCTTTGGTAACAGATCCTGGTTTCTTGAGATATCTCTGTCTTTCTCTGTGTGTCTGAATGTATGCGTTTTATTTTGGCTTCCACACAAAGGGCTGTGAAGGTGGAGCCAAAGGCTAAATCTGACGAGTTGGACCTCCATGGGGAGGTGCGGGTGTTACCTGCACCGAGAGGAGGTGCAAATTGTGTTAATCCACAGCTGGCCTCGATGCCTAATACCGCAGAGTTAGATCTGGCTCCGGGGCCGCCGTACTGGAGGTACTGGACGTTCAGCTGAGTGGAAAACCTCTTCCACATGCTGGCTGAGGCTCTGCCCCGAGGCTGCGGCCCAGCACGCCGCGCCACATGTGTGTTGAATTGTCAAGGTGTTATCATGCCCTGGCGAGGCTCTCGGCTCCTCCACCTCTGCCTCTCACAGGTTTATTATCAGACTAAATACAGCAGAGTCCGCGGACACGGGCCACAAATTCATGCGGCAAATTCATTCAACTCTGCAGGAAGGCCTCACCTGATGGACGGCTGTCCATCATGGTTTCACTTCTCACTCAGCAGGCCTGAGAAAGGGAGATTTTATTCATGTATTATTATTTTTTTTGCTGGAGCAAAGTGATGTTGGTCTGCTTTTTAACAGGTTTCCTGCTTTCCTAAACAAGTTAGGACAAAGCATCAGTAAATGACTAAATAAGACAAACAGTAACAGAAATCCTCTCTGTCCTGAATTTAGGATCTCATGACAGATGATGGCATTGTGTTTTTAATGATTATGAGGGATAAAAAAAACAAATTGTCTTCACTTGACTTGCTAAAGAAACAAATTAATTACACCTAATAAAAAAAAAAGAAACTATTTGCAGGGTTTCAAGGGCTAAATAAAAGATTTTCGTCTTTTAAAGATCTACTAATGGTTACTGTTACTATTCTGAAGTAAAAAGTGAAGAGCAAAAATATTGTTAGTGTCTGTACGACCATGCAGTGATATTGGAAGGTTAATGTGTTTGTGCTGTAAATCCATTATAATTGGGCTAATTTATGTTTTTGAGGTATTGTTGCTTATTTAGGACACTTTGAAAAACCTTAAAAAACTCAATTTGCAGGTATTGTCATCTAAATGATAAAAAGCTAGACTGCTTGTCAAATGTTCTTTGAACAAGCACATTTGAAATATGATCAAACTGCTGATTTCTTTAGGTGGTCTGAAGTGAGAATAGCTCTTATATATCCTCCCTATATTTACATTTGTGTGACACTTATTTCCATTTGATACATGGATGAATCTGCCTTTTCTCCTGAATTCAGCTGGAAAGGAAAAAATATTACTGATATTTCTATTATGTTACATAAAGAACTGAATTGTGAATAGAAGTTAAAAATATCTACCCCTTGACACTTAAATCTAGAATAGTCTGAGTAGATTTTTCTTTTAAAGCTGAAATCATTGAGCAGGAGTAAATTGAAATCTTTTTTCCGGTAGTGGAGAATCTGGTTCAGAAAAGCTCTCTTTTGATTTCTGTGCGTTTGTAGCTGCAGCATTGTTCTGGGCGCCAAAGCGAAGTCAAAGGAGCGAACACATCAGTGGCTGTAAACGTCATGTAGCGGCTGAGTGATGGATGTCCAGGGTATTTGATGTCTGGGAGAGATCTGAGCATAACTCACAGTCCGCAGTCACGCCATTTCAGACTCTTATGATTCAATCCATACAGCAGCGCAGGATTTGCTCACATCTAACAAAAGGGTGGTGGTCTTGTGTGAGCGTATTATTTGTGTGAGGGATTCATTTCTCCCCAAAGCGTGCTCAAAGCTGTTGTGAACTCTTCTGTGAGTGCATTAAGACATTAACTTTCACTTTGGTCCTCATGCTGCACATAAACACCATTTCCTCCTCCTCACTGCTCCTCTTTGTAGTTATAGTTATGCCTTTTTGTGGTAAATGTTCTTTAATGTGTCCAGAAATGGTTTGGAGCTGTTCTGAGTAAAAGCCAGTGTTTTTTTTTTTAGGAAAGGGTTGGTTCTACATGCCATTAAAAGAGGTAGTTTAACATCTTGTTGAAATGTAATTGTGAGGGAATCATTCTGACAAGAGGAGACATTTAACCTATGTCAATTCACTTTAATTCATTTTCACGTGTTGACAATGTTTTTTTTAAGTTGTTCCTCTTTCAACAAGACTAGAAACTCACTTGAACTTGAGAATCTGCACCGATGATCCTGCAGTTTTTGAGGGGTTTCAGAAATAACCCTGCAGACCTGAGCCTGATTCTTCAATTCCAAATTATAAATATGAAACATAACTGATCAGATGTTTGACATTTGCTGACTGTAATGCTGAAACAAGCTGAGGTTCCCCAGTCACGTTAGCTTGTAGCATTAGCTTACACTGGCCACATTTGTGACTGACGGCAAAAACAAATTTACAGCTACAAGCCATGCTGATTCAGCCATGAATTCTTTCACTGTCTGTTCTCTTTGTGTGATTTGTGTTACACTCATACATTCATCTGTATATTCATCCAGCACAAGAATCATCTCGCACAAATGTCCTCACTCATTTTTTAACCACCTACAACATAGAAAATATACATTGGACCCCCTCTGGTGTTTAATGGTTTTAGCTTCTAGAGAGTTTAATATCTGAAAGAATATATGCAAACTGCATTTGGACAATATACAACAAGTTAGTTATTTCAGGTTCAAAGAGTCTTTTATAAACTTTTATATATTTTTAAAAATAATATTTGTTGAAACTATGAAGCCTTTTCTAAAATTGAATTCATTCATGCAACTTTAATTACTATTAATGAGACTTGAAACTTTGTGAATCACTGGTCTGGTGTGGTTGTTCTTAAATCTGTGGTCTCCCACATTTTTTAAATTAGTCAAAGACCAATTATCAGTCAGCTTCTTTCTTCTTTTTTTTTCAAATCCTGCATGTCATCTACTAAGACCTAGTTGTGTAGTTTTAGTTTGGAGAGGAGCAGAGTTTTGACAGGCTGGACGTGTAGTTTTTAGATCTGTGGCGACAGGCGGCAGAAAGTCAAGACAGTTGGCAGCTTTGTGCTGTTACAGTTTACTGTCATCTTCTATTAACACTCAGTGATATCTGAATGCAGCATCAGGACGCACAGACATGGCCTGAGGGAAGGTGTGTGTGTGTGTGTGTGTGTGTGTGTGTGTGTGCACCACAGACACAGCTGTTTGAATTGAGCTCCACTTCAGTGTCTCGTCTGACTGATGGCAATTATTGAATGAGAAGGGAAGCACTTGTTCTGCATCTCATAGAAACACATTTTCCAAACTTCTTTTTTTTCTTTGGTACGGACACTTCCAAAATCCAGTTTTGCACCCAGTTTTTTTAAATTGCACATGAGCTCATTTACCAAAACAAAGCCAGCAAGCACACTACATTAAACAGCTGTATTGGAATCATATCTGGATTTTAACACCTATAATGATACTAAGTAGTACAGAAAATATTATACACATATGACAAAAAAATATGTGACAGAGACAATTTAATTATAGCTTGAGGAACAATTTTGTAGTGTGTGACGAGTGGACAAAGTAGACAAGCATTTATTTCTCTCATCAACAAAATGTACTTTTTTTCACTGATGGATATGGAGTATATGAGCAAGAACTCTTCTGTTAATATTCAAGTTATACTACAAAACAATTAGGGGGAAAAACGCTTATCCCCCTGCTTGCAAGCGTTAACATTTCATATTAGATTTTAAAATGAACTAAATATTTAAAAAAAAGTTGTCAAATTGTCAATACCGAAGTTTGGCATAAATGCTCAAAATAAAATTAATCTGAGCAGCCATGTGCTATAAAATTCTATATTTTACTTAAGCATTGACTGAAGTATCTGAGATGTAGCATCCATACTGTTACAAAAGCAACCTTCCCTGCCTTTGCAGTGATTTCCTGCTGTCTCAGAGCAGCGCGGAGTGACAGATTACATATTAAATCACTGTTGAAAGAAACGTGACGGATAACTCAGTGTTTGCAGCGCGGGCACAGATGAGGAAAGTGTCTGCCAGCGGCTTCAGGGACTGTTAGCATGTCTGCTGTTGTCATTCTGTTTCTCTTTGTCTTTCAGCAAAACACCCTGCAGAATAATCACATATTTTCTCCTCGAGGAAATAATGTTCCGTAATAAAAACAGAAAGCCTTTGAAGTTTGGGGGGCCAAAGCTCGACTTGTCTAATAACCCGCTTCAAGCTTTGTGTCCTCATGCCTGGCTGTGTGAACCCTTTTACTGGGGTGAATACTTGAACTTGACTTGGGGACACAAAGACTTTATGATAATAAAAAGACGCATAAAACCCATGGTGCGCAGCTCTTCTACTTCATAATATGTAATAAATACTCTGGAATGATTCTTTGTGATCATTGAAAATCCAGCAAGCTTTGATTTAATGCCTCTATGAAATAAGAATGGGATAACAGTCCTCTCCAGTCGCCCTCTCCGCTGCTTTCTTTTCTTTTTCTTCCACGTCTTCCCTTCTTTTTCCCTCATCATCCGAAGACTTTTCATGTGTCCTTGAGGCTCATTTGGAAAGCTTCATGTCCAATCAGTTGCTGCTGAAATGTGAATCCACTGTGACATTTTCTCTAATCAGCTCTCCCTGAGCCTGCCCATTCCCCTCGTACAAATTATGCAAATAATAGCCTAATAGCCTGACTGGTTAAAATCAAACCAAAGTCCTTACTCATTCTTGCTGCTTTTTTTGTTTCCCTCTTGAGGGGAGGAAGAGGCCACGATAAATATATATTGTACATGATGGAGAGATGCTGCAGTATTAAATGTTCAGTGTTCTTGTCTACATCTGCACGCTGAGTGGAGTCTCCGACCTTCACGTCTTCTCTTGGCTGAAATCTGCATATAGGTTTGCTCATTTTTGGGTGGAAACATCATGCACACACCCATGGCAACATGCATACACAAACAAATAATATCTGCACCCTTGCACATACTGGATAAAGTTGTTCTGGCTGAGCTGCCAGAAATTTCTTAGATTTTTACTGTTTACCTCAGAGAACAAAGTCATCTGGATTTTAATGGGTAGAACCTCCATTTTTTATTTTGTAATGTGAAGGTCAGGAAACACGTCAATCGTTCACGGTCTGGTTTGTTTCAGAAGTATTACAGCACTGACTTCGGTTTTGTGTTTTAATTCAAAGGCTCAAAGGTACGAGAAGTGACAGGAATAATGCTAAGTAGATGGAAAAGATGGAGCTAGCATAAATACACCTTAGTGAAAAATAATAAAGTAAGTATGATGCATAAATATGTTCAATAGCTTGCTGAATTCCTTCTGAAATGGTTTGAACCCAGTTTCTAAAGGTCAACAATGATGCCAACACTGACAACAATTAGCTAGAGTTGCAACAACAAAACTAATGACTTAAAATTACTATTAAAATAATTTAAAACTTTATATGATTATTAATGCAAAAATTATGTTATTTTCAGCCTCTCTAACACAACGATTCCCTGCCATTCATGGTTTTATATCTTATTAAACTTAATATCTTTGGTTTAGACACACAAAACAAGACAAAGAAAGACATCACATTGGACTAAATGATTATATTTAATAGACCATAACAACAACTAATCAGTTTCATAGGGAAAATCATTGGCAGAGTTATTGGTAATAAAAATGAATCATTTGTTGTACCCCCACTACAAGTACCAAAATGATAATGCAATATTTGGCGCAATACTTTTTTTTTCAAGTCAGCATGTCATCCTGGTTGTGGAAACACCTATTTTAAAACTCTTGTGGGACTTTTAGTTTAGTGAGTTACAAAAGTCTTTGTAACTCTGAAACAAATTAAACCAAATGGACAGTCAGTGATAAATCTATTTATCCAAAACTGAAATATTAGCTTATTCTGTGGAACTGTCATATTTTTTTCAACCAAGGTATTTGGTTTGAACTGCTGATCCCTTTTATTAGAATTAAACTTGCGTTTATCTCATTAGTAATACACTTACATTTCCAGCCGCCACGACTTTGGCAGTATAAGCTCTAGCAGAGTGCACATCCACTGAAACGCCACACACAAGACCTTTAATGCTGCAACTAATTATATGTTGATGTAAAAGCAAAAACCAAATAAATAATGCAGCTGCGAATATGCTTAGCGTAATTGGTTCCTTTTGGAATCGCACACAACATGAGGCCAGGGGCAAGAAGAAAACATTTCCTCTCCATTAGCAGACAGACTGGGGAGTACCATGCCTCGTTAGGAGAATCATTTGAGGCTTAGGAGGAATTAGTAAAAAATAGTGAAAGCCACAACAGAATTTAACACTGTTTGCAAAACGTGAGGTAGTAACCAATTCAGGGAGGACGGGACGGATGAGTTGAGGCAGCTTTAATGCATTTAAAATGAATAATAGTTAAAATTTAAATATTTACTGCTCAAGCCTGTGTTTATCTGTTTTAGTCAACATCAGAAGGTATCAGTCTCCACTTTGGTTCATGCCTTACACTAATCCGTCACAGGATGGACGCTGCTGATTAAAATCAGACACCTGATTTGTGACAGCTGCACATAAAGAAAGCCCAACAACATTTCTCAGAGCCCAATCAATAAGAACACCACTGGAAAAGTATATTTAGCTCAAAGAGGCCGAGCGGGAAGTAAATATTTTTTACTGGATTTTTCCGTTTAATGATATGCAGCAGATGTGGAACAAGCAGAGGCGAGAGGCATGAGAATCACTTTACTGACTGACTGTGTCACTGCCAATACGAAACCAGTGAGAGACAATAGCAGGCTTTCAAGTTTGCATTAAAGAAGTTAAAGGTTAAATATGTTTTACTGGGGCTCTTGTATGTACGAACCCAAGACCCTTCATCCGCAAATAACTGTGTTTTACAACAAAAAGGCTGCAGTTGTTTTTGTCAAATCTGGGCCTTTGATTGTATGGTTTGGCAGCGGGGACTAAGGATTTGTTATGCATTATACACAGTATGCTAAACTCTCATTTTCCTTCTCTGATGAAATCTGGACAAATTGTGGGCTTTTCTAAGGACCAGTTGGCTCGGGGAGAATATGCATGTGCACACATTTGTTTCTGTGTGTAAGCAGCATGCATGTGCGTTTGAACGAATCAAAATAAGGCCTCTGAATCTCCCCTCCGGCCATCGCTAACAGTTGTCAATCACCTCCTCTTTTAATTCCAAAAAGATGAGTGCTCTCATGCTCACGCTACGCCCACCTCGCCACAGGATCTGGCACAGCCTCTGAGGCCCGTTTGGTCTGCTTCTCACCCAAAATATGGATCCAGGGCACCGGGCACACAAAGCATATTTACCAAATGAAAAGTGGCGCCACATTAGTTTTACACATTTTCTGTTTGATTCAACAAAGCATTAAATCCACAAAAATAAGCCATATCAGATAGCAAATGGAAAGCATGAGTGACTCATGTATTATGAGTGTGTGTGTGTGTGTGTGTGTGTGTGT
>JAOWBC010000002.1:21112218-21125303 GCA_028566105.1 Hypoplectrus providencianus | reverse complement strand
TGGTTAGTGCAACCAATTTATTATACATTATTTATTTTCTCATTATTCTTAACATATATTTATAAAGTGTATATTACTATTTCTTTGATTGTTTCTTTTTTCTCCTCATATTTTTACTTTCATTGTCTGTAGTTGGTACCACTTCAGTTGAAGAAAAACAGTATAGAAATACTCTGCATTAAGTAAATATTGGTAATTAACAAACCAAAAAGTACTTTATATTCTTACTATATTTTTATTTTTTATTGATTGGTTATCACTTTAAAGTTGCAGCTGGTGGAGGCAGAGCTTCTTCATTATTTATTTATACATTTTGATGATATTATATATTGTATATTTATTATTACTTTGTTTATTTTGGGTCCCTATAATATTATATAAACTGGACTCTTCTGTGTAAATTACCAACTTAATCTGACCTGCTGAATCCCTTTTTATCTTTAAGGAGACTCGGTTCTTTACTTAACACCTTCATTCATAATTATTATTATTTATATATTTTTCAGTAATTAGATATTCTCTGATTATAAATATGATTCTTTTAGACATTTAGTTTATCCTATCAGCTGTCTGTTTGCCCACATAGTAGCATTTTGTCAGTTAAAAGCAGAACTGAGGAAGAGTTTCGTTTTTTTAGACAAAATCAATGGAGAGCAACAGCTAGATTTTAAAGTTTTCAAATCCTTGAAAATAATGACATTATTACCAAATCTCCTGTAGTTTAAGGCACAATGCAAAGCTTTGAAGTCGGTCCGCAGTGCCTATATTTTATAGAGTCCTCGGGAGAAAGAATTGCCTTTTCCCTTTTTCCCACCTGCACCCAGCTGGGCTTGGACGTGAACATTATTCACCTTTTTTGCTTTTTATTCCATAAAGTCGGCGAGCAGCAGCTGCAAGACCTCAATCATCTTTTCATATTTTCCGGGCGTATAGCCCAGAGAGCAGCACTTGTTGCACGGGAAAAAGCCGTATATTTTTAGGTTAAATCTACTGCTTTCAAGTGTAACAGTCTCTTCAGACGTTACTGTAACACGTGTAGAGAAACTGGCTGGATTGTAGCAGGAAGTTTTGGTATTTAAAGCAGCTGCTTTCAGTTGGACAGCAGAGACCTAAAACAGTGTCAGTGAGCTCTGCGAGGCCGCTGCTCAGAATCAAAGAGTGAGGTTTTTTTTTCTTTCCTTCCTGGAGTACAGATGAAAGCCAGCAGGGTTACACCCCGATCCCCGGGGGAACGGCATTCTGGGAGATGGAGGAAATCAAACGATGAAGCAGGATTTAACAAGTTGAAGCAAAATGTGGCCCTCCATAAAAATAATTACAACATTTCATCACATGGATTAAATTTAAAACATCTGATTATTTTTTAAATAGATTTTCAAAACCACCAGTGGTGAAATGCAACTAATTACATTGACTCAAGTACTGTACTTAAATACAATTTTGAGGTACTTTACCTGATTATTTAGATTTAGTTTTTATGCAACTTCAGACTCTACTCCACTACATTTAGCTGAGAGCTTTAGTTATCTGAATAATTCTACAGCTCTGATAACTGCAAAATTATTATTATTATTTGTAATCAAGGACCTTTTACTGATTTTGTGGCCTTTCCTTTCCCGCTCTCAGTGACTCATCACATCTTAAATCATTCGTTATTTTCTGCAGCAGTCTTTTTTTTGTGACTCGAGCCTTTTCTGTGTCGTCTATCTTGAGTTAATTCCTGGTAGTTTCCTTTCCTAGCCGGCCGCCTGACATCACATCCTCAGTAGCGATGCCTGAGTGCACCTTTTTACTTTTCTAAGCAGGTCTATAACTCAGCTGAGAGTTTCCTATCATTGCACGGCTGCCTATGAGAAGCAAATGGGGTGTTAAGGCAAACAACGAGTCCCCCGGCACATGTAAGAATAACCAGTGTGTTTCAGTACAACAACCATGCTAATTATTGAGCTGTTCTTGCATTACCGTGCAGTTAAAAGCCTCAAGCCTCCGCCTAAAGCCCTGTTGCTGGTTGATGTACGAGCTGTAATACAGTACTGCCCGTTCACCGCCGTGCCGTCTGTGTTTTGTTAGGGAGAGTCTCCGGAGAGGGCCGGAGAGGTGTGCGACGAGAGGGGAGGAAGGGGGAGGCAGAGAGGGGACTCGAAAAGCATCACAGCAGTGCTTCATTACCAGCAATAACATCAGAAATGAAGTGTTGGTTTTCATTTGTTTTAATTTTCTCCAAATGTGGACGGCTGAGTGCAAAACACCAGCGGGCTCACAAAGCCCTGAGGTGTGATGTGCGTCAGGCAGGACGGGTTTTTCTCTGCTGGAAAAAGTGTTTAAAAAGTCAACGAACCTCAACGGTGGGACGCAGAGATGAAGTGTGACCTTTGTTCAGATGCTTTGAATTTTAGGAGAAATGTTTGTGAAACTGCTGCAGCTTGACTTGTAAAACTTTGTCACTTGTTGTCAGAAATTTGCCGCTAATGTCCTCTAATAAAAAACTAATATCAGTGGGATAACCTGCAGTATTTTAGAGCGATCAGCTGTTTTTTTGCCGTCTGACTGGATGACGTAATCTTGTTTTCACAGCAGATTTAAACAAAAGTATTGAATGTTTTTTGGGAGCACAGTTTCAGTCATTGTTTTTTTTTTCTATTACTTTATTTGTGAAAACTAAACTGAAACTTTTCCTTTTTTCGAACATGAAAAACAAACACGACAATCTTAGTTCATAGAAAGAGTGAATACAACGTGAATATACATTTCAGTCTAACACATTCTGTTCCTCTCCTTTAACAAGAGCTGTGGTTTGTCATTCCACTGTAATTTGTTTCCAAAAAGTCTTGCATCTAAATTATTAAACCTTTGCAAACAAGGTTAAAACTAGATCCATAAAACAGATATTTGCTGTTTTGACCCAATATTTGATAATCACTTTCTAACTGTAGCTATCATTTGAGGTACTGCATTTTATATTCAAACCTGAGTTTAGCTGTTGTCTTGTTTTATAGAATTGAAAGGTGTTTTTGGTACAAGCTAACTGCTTTACACCCTGCAGCCTGCAGCCTCCTGTCGGCTGAGACTCGGCCGTCCCCGCCTGTGGTCCAGTTATTGACTGATATCAGTCATGTCAGCCCCGGGCTGCAGGAAACAGGAAGTGACTTCTAATTTGCCTCTCTGTTCTCCTCGGCTCCAAATTCACTTACTCAGGTGTCAGCTAAAACCATTAGAGCTGCTCCCGCGCCGCATGGGAGCGGCCGGCGGGAGCGAGGAAACATGGCCTCCCCTTTGAGGATGTTCATTAACTGCCCTATTTATTTTGAACTGTCAGAAAAGCCCGCTAATTCTCAGCAGTCCCCTCAGTGTAATTAGGTCTGTCGTAGTCGTTCTGCAGCCCGGCGCTCACTCAGCAATCTGCACAATACACATTCCTAAAAACTATACCATATGTCAACATATTCCTTTAAAAAAAAAGAAAGAAAAATCATATCTAGCCAAGTGGAATCACAGAATCCGCCTGTAGCTGTGCGATCATTGTGGCGGCTGGGGAATCTTGCTAGTTTTCCTGTGTTTCGGTCCGAGCGAGGCCCAGCGCCTCTCTGCTGAGAGTCTGACACGTTTAATTAAAACGTACTCAGTATCTGGTGTCGAGCCTTTTGGGCTGCACTCAGGACTTCTGACTGAGGAAATGACTGGACTCTTCAGAGAGGAGCAGCCGGTCGAGGTTTGCCACCGGTGCTGCACCATAATTACATATTGATAAATTTATGAAGTGTGTGCCGCTTATTTTCTGCTGTGTTGTGACTTTTATGTGTTTTTTGGGGTATTATTAGCTCCCCTGTCAGTCATTTGTTTCCTGCAGGTGAATTAAAATTAAACGTGTACGTTGTCGACACAGAGGGAGGAGGAAGTGGTTTAATGAAACTATTTGGGGGAAACAAGTAGCTCTGGCATAGATGTGTTTATTTAACTGTAAAAAGGCACATTTGAACTACGTTTGTCTGGACTTTTCCAGCTGCTTTACATGTGATTGTGGATATTTTGTAGGCAAACTTTTAGCTTTAACATAACTAAACTTACAGCACAGTTTCAGTCTGTGATATTGGTTTTAAGCTCAGTTGTCCTATATTGAGTAATTAAAAAACACAGCTGTAAATAATACAGTTGTTTTTCAGGTCTGATTTGTAACATGATGATTTTTTGAGTTTTGCTGGTGAAGCTTACAGGGCCTGGACAGAAAACACAGCATCGTCTGCATAGAAGGTGATGTTGTTTGAGTTTTGCTGCCAATCAGTGCAGCGTTATCTTATGCAGTCACAGGTGTGTGTTTGTGTGTGTTTGTGTGTGTTGAGTATATTGCAACAGCTCTGAATGCAATTCAGTCAATCTTTATCAAGGACTGGAATTATCTGCTTTCTAAAATATTTTACTGAAATAGTTAAATGGTTTTAGATGTTTAGATTTCCTAAATATGCGAATATGGACGATGAGTCCTGAAAATCCTCACAGAACGAGTTTGTAAATCAGTTGTATTGAGATGTTTCATACATTGTGTGACATTTCTTTGAGTTTTGCTTGTTTTGTACAATTACATCAGGTGGTAATATGGCTCCTAGTTGATATGAATATCAGTTGTCAGTGTTTGTCACTTCCCATAAAGTAGAAGAGTCATTAAAGCTTCCTGTCCTGAGTAGGCATCGCCCCTCCTGGTTATCTGCCCCCAGGCCACATTGAAGTCTGGTTCCTGCAGAAGCTGCAGCCTGTTAGGGCTGGAGGCCGGGCTGCCTCCCCTGCCTGGTTATTTTTGGAGCTCCGTCGGGCCCTGTCTGCGGGGAGTGCTGTTTTTGAAGGGCCTCCAGTCCCATTAATCAGCCGAGGGACCCCACGGCGCGAGCAGGCCCCGAGCCCTGGCCCGCCACACTGCACCGTTCTGTTCCTGTACCCCCGCTCTCCGCACAGTGTGAAACTCAGAGGAACCTCATCAATCTCACCTGTCCCACACGTCAACCGCAGATTTAATCAAACGCTCCTTTTGGACCTTCCCCTCCGCTCCCCCTCCAACACAGTCACTGAGAGGAAAAAAGTCCTGACTGGGCTAAAGTCACACGTTTATTCTTATTTATTTTTTTTACCACATTGCCTCCTCCGTCACTCTCTTTTCTTTTTCCTTTCTCCTGCTTTATCCAGCACTCCATTCTTCACTTTGTTGCCTCTGCATGTTTATACACATGATATGTATGTGCGTGTTTTCTTTGTGGTCGTATGCACTTTGTTTCAAGCTGTGGTGTGTTCCCACTTTGGCCAAAAGCACACACACACACGCACATGTGCTTTTAAGGATAAAGGGGGGTAATACACTAAACCCCATTTCCTTTTTGATACCTCATTGAAGTGCAGCTCTGTTGGTCGCCGGCGTTAACAGGTCCCAAAGTGAAGGAAAGACAGAGATGAAGAAAGATAGGGGGGAAGGTGTGTCAAGGTGCATTTCAGCGTGGTGCCGGTGTTAATGGGGTGCGTGGGGCTTCCAGGACAGAAGAAGAACACTGGACTCTGTGTGTCGGACGCCCAGCGGGAGAGCTGCGAAAACCCTCCATCCTTCGCCCCATCTCAGCCTCGGTCGGATCTGGAGCTCTTACCTGGCCTACAAAGAGCTGATGGTAATCCACAGCGGGGCAGAGGCGGGTTGAGATGTGTTGAAATTGGCGCGGTAAAACGGCGATGACCGTCGGCGCTGCTCATCAACCCCTCGGTGAGAGAGATGTCAGTGGGCCACTCCGGGACTCTCAGGCTCTGATATGATGTATGAGCCCTGAAAAGCAGCCCAGAACTGATCTGAGAAGAGAAATCTACTGTTTTTGCAAGTCCGAGCTCAACCAAAACCGTGGCTGTGATTAATAACAGTGAGCGGAGCGAGGCTGGACACGCTGGAAGCCACGACTGCTCAGTAATATTAATGGCCAAACTCAAGTTCTTTATATTCATACGCACAACAGTCACAAGGCTGCAGTCTTCACAAACGACATGCTTCGTTCTCAGGCTCCGTCCAGCTGTGCAGACATAAATATGTGTTAAAAAAACCACATTCACATAAGTAAAAATTCAAGAATCTAAGACATGAAATACTTCTGCAGTTTAAATCATAATCTTTATTTAAAAATGGACATAGCCATTATGACATAATTTTAAAGCCTGCAGTTTGGATGCTGTGATGCAAAGTTATTATCACTCACCAAGTTTTAACTAAAATTCAAGCCGAATAGTCTCGTTCCAAGAGTTTCTTTAAGAACATCAGAATGTATTTAAGCAACCAAAATGTTGCAATTAACTTTTAAGAACGTGAAAGAAAGTGAAATATTCAAAGTTGTAGGACCAAAGCCCTAGATAACACCCTCTTATATTGTCTATTTTACTCGTCATGTGATCATAATTTAAACCATGAACATTATTCTGTTTTGAAAAAAAGATTTGCAACTAATGATTAAAACCATAAATTCATTCAAATGCAATTCCATCGATTCTACTTGAAGTTGCAAACATCTGCAGATCCATATTTTATGTTTGTTAACTGTTCAGTGTGAACAAAGAAGACGTCCTAACTGAAAACCTCTGCCTGGTTTAACCGCTGAAAACACCAGAGTACACGGCTTTATATATCTGGCAAAAGGATGTTTGTATGATTCAAGACCCGACTGTGTTTTATACATCTGCTCCCAGCGCGATTTGTCATCGTTGTACATTCTTCAGTATGGATGTTGCTACACTGAAAGGATGAGTCCAGCAGTTGTCGTTCGGTTCCCACAGTGAAGTGCTTCCAGGACTCTCAGACTTTGGAGCGAAGGCGGTGTGTCGTTTCCATGGAATCTTGGAACCAGATTTTCTCTGAAATTGTGGGAAAGTCGGCGTTAACTCCAAAAGGAGAAGACCGTCTATTTGTTCTCAAATGAAGTGAATCCGTTGACTATTGTTTTCCATTTTGCGCTGCAGCTGGTCCTGTTTCTGCATCGTTTGATGTGAGCTGTCAGATCCACGTGGACGGACACCTTCGCCGGGGCTGATGTCGGCCGAAGACGACGACACGTGCGGACACACTTCTGTGTTTGCACCCGACCCCTGTCCCTGCGGAGGTTACCACACACGTACACATGCAGACAAATGAACCCATATTCCCGGAAAGGTGTGAAAACATGGCCTTTGAGTGTACGTAACCTTCTAGCTGTTGGCGTTAATGTCACACACACATGGAGCGTAATGCATTCAGCACATGGCAGACGTGGATGAAGAAAGCTTTCCTCGCCTTAGTGACGATGTAACACAACAGCGTCGTGCCTGTCAGAGTGAAAAATGAGGAACGAACAACCATCGTTAGAGCGTCTGATACGAGTCATCAACAGGCGACTGTGAGAAAGACGAGCAGAGAGGACGGCCGAGGATGCTGCAGCTTATTTAATTATTTGAAGATGTATAGTTCAAATCAACTTGGTGTTCTTGTTAGAATCAGTTCCTGCTTGTTGCAACCTCCATTTTTTAACTCAAAATGTTTTATCCTGACCAGAAAAATGTATGTTTTCCAGCCAAGTTTCACCCGTAGATTGTGATGTTGGTGGGTTGGAGATGCACCATTTTGGTCCAGACTGAAATATCTCAACTGCTTTTTATTGGATTGCAGTGACAGTGTGTACATGCTTCCATGTTTCCCAGATGATGAATCCTAATGACTTTGGTCAGCCCCAAGCATTTCCTCTTGTGCAACCAGGAAGTTACCATGGAGGGATTTAAGTGAAATGAGTCTCATTTATTTATAGGATGGATTGCTATGGTACAGGCATTTCTTTTCTCAGGGTTTTTTTTTATTCCCACCATTTGGGCAAAATGGAAATTTGTTCCATGCTTTTATTTTTTCTAGAATACTTGACATTACTGTCAGCCTTAGCTGTGTTTTTACTTTAGTGCTAATGAGTAAATGTTATTGTTCCAACAAAAACTAGGCGAGCTTAGGAAGTTAAGTTAAGTTAAGACCACACTCTCTAAACATCAGTTTGATATTATTTAAGTTAAAGCCTCAAGGTATAAAAGTATCTACATCCCAAAAAACTGTAGATTTATCAACATTAGTAAACATGAGAACCAGTGCTAATTATAGATCTACTAACAATCATGAAGAGCCTCTTAAATGTTTTTTTATATTGTTTGTTTTCTCTTGGAGTACCGCAGCTGTTATAAAAATGCCAGTTTAACTTAAAATCAAATAAAAAGCTGGTAAAAACAATAAAAATAGGAAAAAATCTAGTGGCATTGCATACTGAAGTATGTCACTGGATAGGCCTATAGTTTACAATTAACTGGTTACAATTGGTAGCATGTTAATGTTTTAATATATTAAAAGAACTCTGCTAAAAGAAGTGCACTAATTCGTAGGTTGGTATGAAATTTAATCACAATCACTGCAGATTCAACTTAATTTAAAAAAAAATACAAATCAGTCCATGTGACAAATATTAACAAGGACAACAGTCAAGGGGATAAAATAAGTAGTTAAGTAAATTAAATTGTTAATAAGTATTTCTGAATTTGAATCTGCATTTCAGCACCTTATTTTGTAACAGTTTCAGGTCTTTCTGTGTGTTTTTAAGTGTTATTTGAGCTGCTCAAAGCCACTCCTCCAATATT
This sequence comes from Hypoplectrus providencianus, assembly GCA_028566105.1. Taxonomy (NCBI): domain Eukaryota; kingdom Metazoa; phylum Chordata; class Actinopteri; order Perciformes; family Serranidae; genus Hypoplectrus; species Hypoplectrus providencianus. The sequence goes on along the minus strand of JAOWBC010000002.1, from coordinate 21,116,651 downwards.
AGTTCAAACTCTCAACACGTATCTGAATGTTGAATTCACTTCAGCAGGTTTAATGTGGCCCACAGCCAGTGTATGCTGGATGATAGTATTTTATTACTGTTGGCTTTGCAGCGCAGTATTCATTACAAACATTAATTGCTTTACAACATTTGCTGTCTCCTCTGTCATCGTGGAGTTGTGATTTACTCCTTTATGTAACCTACTTTCACCCGCAGCAGCTATAGAGGCGAATGTTTGGAGAGCCTTTCCTGTGACCAACAGTAACACCGAGGTGTCTGCTGAAGCGGCGTTATGCGTGATAGCGCGATGTGCCCGGTGGCTAGTTAGCCGCGGCGTTGACTCTCATTTGACACTCGATTGGCTCAAATGACACCATTACCATGTCTGCATGGCTAATGGCTTCCCCCGGGGGTCGGAGCAGAGGGGGAACATGCGTTTGGCGTGTCAGCTCGAGGTGAGAACACACATGAGCCAGACTCGGGGCCCCGTCCGCACCCAAATCAATCCTGACACCTCTTAAGAGGCTCTCAGCATCAATGGCACTCCAGCGCAATTACCCCGTCGGTAATGACATAAGCACCCAGTTCCTTCCTGCCTCTCTCTTGCCGGGCAGCGACCGGCTCCCTCAGGCTCGTAGATGGAGACTCGTGGACCCGGCTGGCCTCAGAACAGTTGTTATCCGATCCCTCCGGGCTGAGAGATGCAGAAGCTCTGGGCCCGGCTGGTGGGAGAGCAGCTGTTATCTGATCTCTGAGCCGGTGCTGAGCCTGTCCCTCAGTCAGATTGAATGTGATGTTGCTCAGCTAGCTGTCAAGATAACCGATTGCTCAGCAGCGGCTGAAGAGGATATCCTCTGAAAGCTTCAGGTTTTAATGATTAGTTATGATAACCTTGAAGAGAGCAGCCGGGAAACATACGATCGCCCGTCAGATTTGAGGTGATAACACTGAGATCCTGTGGGGTTTTTGTGGGGGAAGGTTTTAAAACGGGCTCCTCTGTACAGCTGTTGCTGTTTACAACCAAAACGCAACAAGTGAAGCCAGCAGGGAAGTGCCAATACCTGCAGTTCCCCGACTGGCCACTAGAGGCTGGCTCCAGAGGCGAATTAATCCTTTTTGTAGCTAATGTTAAAATGTAAAATGTTTTTATCAGCTAACTTGTTCTATTACTTATCCATTATATGGAGGACTAAAGTTACAGATAATTGTTTCTTTAAGGGACAGATGGGTGTCTGAAGTGACTTTTTATCAGCCACCAAGCTTCATTCGGCTTCATCAGCTCCACCTTTTTACCCATTTTTGGATTAGCCAGCAGGCCTGAAACCTGTAAAATAAAAAAATATGAATAAAGACAAAAAAGTTAATTATGTCCTATATTGAGGATTAAATCCATACAGCACTAACAGAACTTTTTTTTAGTGCATTCTTCATATTTAAGTCCCTGATGTTATTTACCTTCTGCAGATTGAACTCTCATCCTTGTGCACTTTGGGCTTCGTGTCATATCTCACCACATATTCCACCTCCACCCCCAGCAAGGACCCGATCCTCCAAACCACCAAACCTCTGCCGAGAACTGAACCCGGACCTCCACGGCGGCCAGGCAGAATTGCGTCACCGCGGCACCAAACACTTTGTCTTTCTCCCTGCCCAACAACAACACCGAACCCAGCCTGGGTCTCTGTGTGTTTCTGCTCCGTCTGAGCCCTAATCTTCTGTGTAACGGCTCTGGTGAAGAGGCCGCGCGGTTTCACGTCTCATGACAGGTGCCGCTCCGCTTGCCCTCTAATTGTGTCATGTGGTGCCACGAGCAGCGGTGCGGTTTCTCCTCCAGCAGGGCCAATTGAAAGCCAGGGTTCAGCGGTGCGGGCCGGTGCCAGGAGAAATGAAGCGGTCTGGCCCGGCCTGGCTCTGCAGAAACACAAACACAACGAGTGATCTCCCTCTCCCCTCCAAGGGTTGAAGAGCCCGCTGCTATTCTCGCTGCAGCTCTGTGAAACCCAGTTATAACGCTGGGGACGTGCTGGGCTGCCTGCTGGATGGCGTGTCCGTGGTTTCTCTGCCTCCCCTCCTCCTGCAGTGGTAACAGCAGCCTTGAAGTTGGCCGGACGCATGTTAATTATTATTGTTGGCGCGTGAGGTGATGCATTCTTTGTGCTCGATGTGTTTGGGAGAGAACAGAGGTGCTAGCCATGGAGTTAGCATCTCGGTAATACAAGCATGACCGCTGCTGGCCTCCAACCTGCCAATAGTTTAACACTGACACTTGGGTCTCTGCTGGCTTTCTCACCTTTTCACCTTCACCCTCTCTCTGCAGACTCTGCAGGTTTCTCCTATTTTCAAGTTTTTATGTCAAGTCTTTACTCTGCTTGTGGTGTAGGACGAAATGTTCAGCAGTGCTGTCGTTTGGAAACATCATTGAAATAGTTTGTAAGTTTCTACCTTGTGTCCCTGTGTAAATGTTCATTTATCTCTTGATATATGCCAAATACTCGCCTCAAAGTCAGTAATTCAACATCCAAAGTTCTGTCCTTTCTCTTTCTGTGAGCTGTTTTAAATGTTTCATGACTCAGACATTTGGGCAAATCTGCTCTTCATCACTTATGGATCATCGATGCACAGAGATTGGAAGAGATTTGTGTTTGGATATCAGCTGAAAAAAGTTTGTCTTCATCTCCAAAAAATCATTTTTGGTCTGTTTCAGAGAGGCATTGCTGTGTGGTTTTTTTTTATTATTATTTTAAGTATGAGCTGACTTCATCATGAAGGGCCTGTGTGTGTTCTCCTGTGCTGCAGTGATGCTAATGTTTCTGTTTTCTCTCCTTTCTCCTCCTGCTGAACAGCTCTGGGATGTGTGTGTGCAGCCAGCAGTCTTCTGTAGCTCCAAATTGTGTTAAACTCTCGAGTCCTTTCACTTTTTTGTAGTTTAATCAAATTCAAAGGATGCAATTAAAGAAATGTGCGGGATAAAAGCAAGAAAACCTCTTGTATCATCTTGTTTTATTGTCTTTAACTTAGGAAGTGAAATAAAACCAGTTCCCTGTCTTCTCCAGGAGCCTCCAGGTGGTCGTGTGTTCTCTGGGATCCAGCCGACCGGAGTGCCCCACCTGGGGAACTACCTGGGCGCCCTGGAGAACTGGGTGTCCCTGCAGAACCAGTATCCCTCGGTGCTGTACAGCATCGTGGACCTCCACTCCATCACCCAGCCTCAGGACCCGGCCCAGCTCAGGAGCAGCATCCTGGACATGGCAGCCAGCCTGCTGGCCTGCGGCATCGACCCGGAGAGGGCGGTCCTCTTCCAGCAGTCTCAGGTGAGCCGGAGGGGGAAGGAGGGACTTAAAACTACAGCTGCTCCACCTGATCACGTTGTTCCTGCTTCAGTCACCACCACATCTATTTAACCACACGCACCACACTTAAAAAGTACATTAAAGTACTTGTTTTTGCTTGACCTAGTGAATATTCAGAGTTTTACCTTGTAAAAGTTAAGTTATTGGCATTATTGTTGGTCTTATATATTATACAGATAGGAAATTGGCTACAAATAAACTCATCTTCTCCCATTTTTTTAAGTGTTGTTGCCAACCGCAATGTTTATAAACAACAACAGTAAATAAGAAAAAACATTTGAAACAAGTTTAAACGTAGAAAGAGATCATTTAGGGGTTTTTGTTTGTTTGTTTTTCAGCTTTTCAACATGACAGCTCAGTTTTGGACATTGCAAGGGTTTAACACGATGGATATGTGATATTTCAGGTTGTTTTTTAGTTTGTCATCCAGTCAGTCGGCCATCTTTGACTGTTTATCTTACTGCTGTGATGTTTACCTGCTGACAGGACGGCCGGCCCCCGAAAAAAAACTCTGATTTAATCACTCCTGATTCGTATCTCTGCAAATTCACAGGGGCTACAAAAACACACACAACCATAAACGAGCGTTCAGTCCGGCCGCGGCCTCGAGGAGGAAGTGAAAAAGGATCGTAACGGTCCGAACGTTCGCAGCAGATTCACATTTAAATTTACAGTCAGGACGGAGAGAGAAATCAGAGCAGCTGTTCGCTTCTCCCTTGATACCGTGTACGTTTTCTTTTTCTACATGAGAGAGTGTGAGAGTTCAGTCTGTCTGTGTTTCTCTGCACACACACACACACACACACACACACAGGCCTATTTTTATTCCCGTTTAGCTTCATGCCACATGACTTGGCAGCGAGGCGACACTCCTGTTGAACACGCCTGCTCCACATGTAAAAATACAACGACCGCCCAAAGAAAATACTCAACTTCATTGTAAAAAAAGAAAAAAAAAACAATAAAAAGGGAGAGATCTGGTGATGAACTGAAGTCAGTGCTTAAACAATGAAGCGGCTGAATCAGCAGATGCACAAATCCTCTGTGTTTACAGTTGTTGTGAGGAGGAGGAGGAGGAGGAGGA
>JAOWBC010000002.1:21043665-21054094 GCA_028566105.1 Hypoplectrus providencianus | reverse complement strand
TGTTATTGACCGTGAAATGACTCTTCTGTACCCGGTGAGTACAAAATGATTTAAACTGACTGACTGCTTAAATTAAGTACTAATGTGTATTGTGCCATGGTCAAGGTGTGTGTCAGAACACCCCCCATATGTTTGCCTTGTGGACAAATGTTGTGTTATGTGTTTACATTCCTTTTTAATTTTTAGTTTTTGTCAGTATTGTGACGTTTTTTATGGATGATTTTTTTTTTGTTACCAGCAAGGGTATATTTACTCTAGGATGAAGCACATATCCTGATAGTTAATTTAATTCATTTAATATATTTTCTAGTAGTGTGTTTTAATATACAATTCCCCTCATCAAATAGCTCCATCCAAACACTACTCACTCCATGTACACTGTAGGAATACAGGGAGCACATTTTTTCATTTACTCTAATAATTTATTAACGTTTCATGTCAGGGGAGCAGATTATGATAGATCATTTTCCTTCATCTCAACAGGAAGCACTTTTCTTGCACTTTGTTCATTCTTGGCAGTGGTGTTATTCAGTTTATAGTGCTGGCTGGCTAGAATTTTATTGCATAATTAATAATGGCGTTAATGTTGTGGGCCTAGAGTTTAGTTTTGTGCTATGTGTGGCTTTGGTCCATATAAAAAGTGATTTTCTCTCTGTAGCAGTGCAGGCTGCAAAGTGTTGGAAATGTAACTTCAGTTTACATTTACGAAATCACTGTACTTTAGCATTTCATCCATTTATACTGTAAAAAAAAAATTGGACAAGCACAACAGTATTTGAAAGTCAACTCAGTAAACCATGGTGTGATTGATAACTCAAGCGATGTGAACAGTTCTCACTAAGCTCCACTCGCTTTTGCAGGCATTTGACATCAAAGCTACAGACCATTTGCAAGCACTATTGGCTCTGTAGCCCAGGCCTGCCCCGAATAAAAGAGTACAAAGGAGAACAAGCCAGAGGTCAGTGCCATACATAAAAGGCCATCCCATAAAAACAACAATGCTTATAAATGTGCGCTTGCAACAGCTTGCCTCCCTCGTCCTTGTCGGCCTTCTGAGAGGGCATACAGAGTTTTCCATTGGCTTCGCTGATTATTTTCAGTTTGTTTTAACGGTCAACATTGGGACAATGCGAACAACCAGGCAAATTTGAAAATGCAGACCTAATACCCCTGGAAAAATATTCTGGAAAAAATTCAGCTCAACACACATGCGTTCTATAAATCACCTTTATAATGCTTGTCACATAAAATGTTACTATGACTGTGGGCTAGAGAGCGTGTCCGCTGTGTTAAAGCTGGCCTGATTTCAGGACAGCCACGCAGCCCTTGGTTCCCCTCCCCGCCACCATCAATCTATCTATGGGGGCCATACATGCCCGCTGGTGCGTGTCTGAATGTGAGTTTGAGAGTGGCAGCTGTGCTCTCTCATGGACCTCACCTGCACCGGCTGGGCCGACGCCAGGGACAGATTCGCAGAAATTTCACGGTGACATTTCTAAAGCCGTCAGTGAGCAAAGTGTGTGACTTATTACTATGATAAAACAACATTCTATTGTGGTCTGGATAACACTATTAAACAACACTGGGGTAATCCCCGGTAACAGGCCTGTTGAAAGCTGAATCACACCCGTGTTCATTGTGCTGCCCGGCTTGGCTGGGATCGCATTGCGACGTGCACAGAGACGGGAAAACAGGAAGCCGGGTCCTCTCTCTTTACCATGGTGGACTTTTTGGACTGTACATTGTCAGCGAGCTCCTGAAACCCTGTGTCAAAAACACACACTGACCAAATGCTTGAACTCTGCCAAACCCTCTTTTAAGTCCCTGAAATGCACAGCTGGAGGACCAAAGCTGCGGATGTGTGTTTGTGTGTGCGTGTGTGCTGTGTGTGCTGTGTGTGAGTGGCTTTAGCGTTTAGTTACAGGCAGAGTTGTGTGTGTGTGTGTGTGTGTGTGTGTGTCTCAGTGTATAAACCAAGGACAACCTCGTCGCTTACGCCATCTGAATGCTTGTGGTTGTATCATGAGTGGGTTCTGGGGTCAACAATATTTATAGACACTGATTTGTTTAATTGAACTCATTTTGCCTCAAAAAATCCAAACCCATATGTATGCAAGTGTTGTGTTACAAGTTAGCTGTCTTTATGTTAAAGAGATTTGACAGGCAAAGGTTGCAGGTATCCTGACTGAAGTCATTTTCTTAGAACAAAAAGTGTTTAAATTTTCCTTACAGTGCTTCAGAAGTAATCTTGCTATAGCCTTATTTCTGGAACGATTTCTCAACAAATAATTCTCTATTTTATCTTTTTTTAAAATACAAAAGTAAACAGCCAGCACTAACATTACAGTTGTCACTACAAAGACATATACAAACCTATGGTCAAAGAAAGGAAGCTGTAAACGTTTCGACAGGCAGAGTCTTCACCAGCAGCACTTGTCTCCTCAGTAATGATGGCAGGTGTTATTTTAATGCCCAGTTGTTCCCTCTTAATATGTTTTACATTTTAATTTAAAGCTGTATTATGTCACTATACCTCTTCTGTTGCTTACTTTATTCAGTTTGAATCTATGTGTATGTAAAAGAGTTCAAAAGATGCCACATACACAGTTTAATGCCAACCCTCCCTACACACACACACACACACACACACACACACACACACACACACACACACACATGCACACCACCACTACCACCCTCGCTTAATCCCCCACACCTGCTCCATAAAGGAACGCCAAGTTAAATTTACAACCATGAGTAAAGGACCAGTGGAAAGAAGGTTTTAATTGACGATAGCTCTGTGATGTTTGGATTGCTTATTTCATAACACAGCTGTATGTGTCCTTTATTGAAACTGCTTTCAAATCGAGTCTTAATTAAAACAGCTACATGCAGAAGGATAGTAAAACTAGAAGATCTGCAGCTTTAACACTTTTTCTTCCTTTTTCCTCAGTTATGTAGTGTAGAAACTCGACAATATGTTTTTGCAGTTGCTTTTAGTAACTGCCTAAATTAAACTAACGAGAAGTCAGATAAAGGGAATGTTAGCAGAATTTACTATTGTGGAGATCCTACCATTAGAAATAAAGGAGACAGAGGAGATGAACAGGAACATCCTGGTTACTTAGCTCACTGCCAAAGAAATATTGTTTTGTACCTTGGAATAAAAAAACTGCACTGGAGACCACATAAGTGTAATCCCTAATAATTATGTATTTCAGCAGTTAGTTTTTTTGTTTGTTTGTTTGCCATTTAGGCCTGATTTATTAGCCTATGATTATTAATAGGACATTCTGCTGAATGAGTTTGTTTTTAAGTTTGTTCCTCCTGCAGCTGAGCAAAGAGGTTGCTATGTGACGTCTCAGTAGAATGACTAAATTAACAGTTTTGGAGTCACAGGTGTGTGCTTATTGGATATTTTACAAAGTCTTTCAAATGTGACTCAGCCAATCAGAGGTGAGGACTGGAGCAATGTGTTTTATATACATATATATGAGTTGGTCTCGGCCCCAGCAGCCGTGTCTGTTGTCCAGATTGAGACCTCACGCTCAGCCACAGCCTGGGCAACAGGTTGTGTTTGGACTGCACATCTCTGGCAAGAGCCGCCGTGCCCTGCCCAGCACTTAATCCACTTAAAGCCAATTACAAGACTGTTACTGTGATCACCTTCCCGAAAATGACAATGGAGCCTGGGGCGGAGGGAGCCAGAGAGCCGGGTATGCCCTCAGCTCTGCCTCTCTGCAGCGGCTCTGTGCTTCATTCTTTCTCTCCTGCCCTGCTGTTATCTCAATTAGTTGGAGCAGCGGTGATTGATATAATTACTGTTTTGGCTACAGAGAGGCGAAAGGTGGTGACAGATGGCTTCCTACTTTGGCAAAATGAGATTTAGAAAGTTTTTGTGGGGCTGCTTCAAGGTCAAAGGGCAGATGTCCAGACACATCTGTCCCTGCTATGCTTTGACACTTTAAGTCATTTTATGTAGACATTTTGAAAGTGTGGGGTCTGTGTTAAGCTGCGGTCGCAGGATTTTTTCACTAAGTCTTACACTCCTTAGCAAAGAACAATTTCACAAACCAAAGCATAGATTGGCATTTACTGATAAGGTGGAAATCAGTTCAATTACACTTTTGTCAACACAGCAGAAAAGGTTTGAGAGTAAACCTTTCTTTGTTGGAACTGAAAATATGTTTGAAAATTGAAAAACACCCATGATATTCAGCTCAAAAGCAAGTAAAACTTTTGGATTGAAAGTAAAACTTTTGGAATTGGAAACAAAACTTTTGGATCTGAAACTAAACATTTAGATTTGCCAACAAAACCTTTGCGTTTGCCAACAAAACTTAGCTTTTGTATTATATAGTGCCTGAATTATAAACAGACTTCATGATATAGTCAGAAAGAGCATGCCCTACTTTGAACATGCTTTGTACTTATTAAAACTCAGGACATTTTGTCAGTAAAACATCCTTTGTTTAAAGCTGTCCAGCTCATTCCTGTTAAATCCACCTTGTCACCCTTAAAGAATGTCCCATTTTTTTCTGAAACCAACAGCAGCCAACCGCAATGGCTCTTCCCCAAATTGCCATTGGGGCTCAATAAATCCAACAGCCAAACGTGAACCTTCAGCAGTCTTTATTAAGAGATACGGAAACTGTTTTATGTTCACTCATGCAACACTTAAAAGTGTGTGAGTGCAAAGTACAGTAGAAAGACAGAGCATTTGTGTGTCATCATACACATGGTGAGCACACATGCAGGCGTTCTCCAGCATCACATACAGTACAACACGTTGGTTTAATTACACAGGAAGTAGGCCCTGTGACATTCTTCTTCTTATTTATGATGTGTTGCGGCCATTTACGACTTAACCAACCGAGAGGGGGAAACCCAGGGCAGCGGTTAGTCAGGAATTCAAACCACTTGTGTCGGGAAAATGCTTAAGTTACAGTAAAGGCTAACTATCAAAACAAAAACAAATGCACTGAGAATCAAAGAATTCATGAGTAAGCAAAAATGCACCAAGAGGTGTCTTTTTATGAGATAATATCTGACTTCATTTAAATCGTTATTCATTTCTTCTAGGCGTTTTTGTTGTTGTTTGGGCAGTCAGAGTAAGTTGACACTCTTTGCAGCTATAACTATGAATGGATGGACTAAACAAAATGTTTGGAGACTGCTGTTTGGTGGCTGTTTCCAACTGCAAGTCAATGCTGATTCCTTTGTAATATGACCATAGTTATCCCTAAACCTTAACTAACCATTCATTGTTGTTATGATGTTAATGAAACTCTGATAACCTCTGCAAAGAACTGCTTCAAATCAGGATTTTTCCCCAAATCTAATCTTACCAAACTTTAACCTCATCATACTTAGCTTTGTTGATCTAAAGGGATATGGATTTGTGTCTGACTTGTTGATAGTTTTTGGTTCATAGCTTTTTTACTTAATTCTGGACATGTTCATTTCCAAAATCAAGATTATTTGATTTCATTGCTGACTACTGATGCAGAAGAGGCAGCAAGACTGTTTGACAGTCACAGAAAAAAGAGAAAGTAGGGGGGATGGCAGTCAGGACTTGGTCAGCTGGAGTGTTGGTCTGGTGTCAGTCTTCTTCTCTGTTTTGTTCTGTCAGCTTGCTACTAAAGGAGTACTAAAGCCGAGTAAATTGCCATTTTATGTGAAATTTACACACAGACCTGACAAAGAGACGGTACTTGCAGCAGAAGGAAAAATGAAGTTAAGTGCAAATACAAGCTGGAGTTAAAAACAAACATCAACTTTGGTGCTATAATAAGTTACAGACATCTAACCAACTTGAAGATTTCCAACATAAAAAAAGCAAAGTTGTTTTGCTAACATGTCAAAAACAATTGCCTATAAACGTATCAAGCAGAGCAACAGAGTCATCCCATTGGCACCATATTTCTAGCCAATTAAGTCCACTATTTACTCAGCTTGTAGGGTGATATTGTACTAAACATTTGGCTTATCAGATCACTTGTTTCCTGGAAGCAGCTGCAAAACTGTTTATATGCATTTGGGGAATCAAAAATATTAGCCAACAGCTGCTAATATGCTGCAAAGAAATTCTTAATTGGGTGTTAATTCTTAAATTATTTTATACAGAATGTAATAAAGTATGAGTATTATGCTGTGTGTTCCCAGAATGTCACATTAATAAAAAAACATTGGCCCATTTCGGCGAAAATTCTGTAGAAATGCAGTTGGTGATCCATCTTTATTTGTCAGCAGGACTTGGCAAAGACCCCACAGGTGTCTGTACATCCTGCATGTGGCATAAAGCAGAGAAAGGTCTCATCTTGCTTTAGGTTGAAGTCAGTGCAACAGTTTTGGAACAGGGAGACGTGCTCCTTAGATGCCTGGATGTCCCGGTGTAATTCTATATTTCTTTTTTTTTTTCAGCTCTAGTGAGTGAGTTGCCAGCTTTAGTTGTGTAGGTTACAGAGCAGGCACGCTGAGAGCTATCTAGTTACCCCTGCATGTGTGTTTGAGTTTGTGTGTGTGTGTGTAGGGGCTGGGGGTGGGGTACGGTGTGGGGCAAGCAGAGCGTTTGTTGAGTGGAAAATGGCTTCCAAAGCTCCTCTACTCACCTTTCGCAGTGACAACATTTAGCACGGTGTGCCGACCCCTAACTCCCCTCTCTCACCCGCTCGCCAACCGCTGCTTCGTACCCAGCTCTCCCACTTATCCACCTTTTCCTTTTAAAGGCTTCGCAACCTGTTTTCGGAGTGATAGACGGATAAAGTGATTTTGCAGGAGTAAATGCCCTTCAACAGATGGTCAGACATGAGAGTGGATAGTGTGTGGAGGTGGTGCTGGTGGTTGTGGTTTACAGTTGGGGTCCTGGTCCAGCCCCCACTGTGGTCGAATGTGACAAAATGCAAAGTGGAATTCGCTGGCCACTCCAGTCCAGAATTGGCCCACAGAAAGAGCATGTGAGAGGCACGATGGCATGTCCTTCGCGGTCCGGGCGCGCTTGGGTGACAGCTGCGATGTTTATAGGCCAGCTTCGATGACAGTCAGGGGGGGGCGGCTCGGCTCTTTTCAGACAGGAATTAGGTTTGTCATCAGATTCTAAAATCCTTCTGATTTATGACATTTCCACTCCTGTTTTCCCTCCTACCCCTTTGACCCCCACCGACAAACGCCCAGCGGGGAGACGATGACATTCGGCAAAACTGTTTGTTTGTTTACCTCTTACTTTCACCACAAAGGATGGATTTCCCACACACCCCAACATGCACCGTGTCGCAACACCCACGCCACACGTTGCTCCTGTGTTTTCCTTGTTAGAAAAGTATGATACTATGATAATCACACTTTGATTTATTACACTTTAATGGAACCATTTTAGTCCTGTCTGTTCTGGGCTTTTCAGTAAAGTTTGTCTTGTTGTTGCCCACATATTCAAATGACTTCACAAGCACCTATTTTTAGATTTACCACCTCAAGCTGTTTTTTCAATCAACCAGCTTTGTCTGCTCTGAGCAGCTGCTGCAAACTTTCTTGTGGTTTGAAGACAATAAGTTAATTAAACTGGTATTTTAAAGCCTGTGAAGTTCCATGACATAAAATAAGAGTTAATCACTTTGTCTGCGTTTCGACATGAGCTGGGTGAACTACAGCAGAAACACAATCCACAGACTACTAACACTTATCATTTTTGATTTGTAAAACACCTACGAAGATTTGATTAAAAATGGCAAAAAAGAAGTACATTTCCTGACTTTTTAAAGGACAACTTAAGATTCAAAACTTTGATATGCTTGGGACCTTATCTAACATTTGGTTGGTTAAGGTTGCTGTAGTGTAAACCATTATATAACTTTGTATGTGCAGTCATTTCCTGTTTACATAGATGTCTGGCCTTCAGCTAAATTACACTGACTCAGGAGGAGTCTTTTATAATGTACCTGTGCAAGGCATCTGGACAGTTTGTGTTCATGAGAAATCAGGGTTGTTGTTGGAGTAAAGGCACACTACTGTCTCCTCCATGAAAGGAAAACACAGCTGTCCACCACCCTAACCCCACGTTCTTCCCTGCAATATACAGATATAAGATGTAAATCTTTAAGTGCAGCAGCATCTTATATGGACAATATCTATGGGATACAGTGTGTTCATGAAAATGTGCAGCACATGACTTTGCACGTGTCTGTCCATAATAAGTAACTGTTATGAGCAGGGTTTCCCTTTCATCTGTCTCTAATCTCTTTTATCGACCCAACCCCCACCCACCATCCCCAATTAACAGAGATTATCTAAACCTATCATTTACATAGAAACCACCTCTGATGAGCAGACTGATATAGAGAGTACACACAGAGCAATGTCTCAGTTGACCAGGGAATGAAATGACAAAATATCTCCCCTGACAACCAATTAATGAGGAGATTATGTGTGCAACATCTCTTTTAATAGGAGAGTGTCATCAATACCAGGAGGGCTGTGTGGCAGTGCAGTTATGTAGGGAGGCAGTTTTACAGGAGGCACCCAGGCAGAGCACCAGGCTGAGGGTGTGGGTGGGGTGGGGGGTTATTTTAGGAAGCAGCATTTGGGAAATAACTGTGAAATTTTTGGTTTCACGATACAAAGTCAAGGCTGGGATGAGGGACTATTCAGTTTCACTCTGCCAAACTTCCTGTCAAATCATCAGGTCGTTCTTTGCATTATTGCAAACATTGCAACATATTATTATTATTATTATTATTATCTGCGGTCCAACTCTTAGTTATTAACTTAAATATTCATGCTCACATTTTCTTTGGTTGGTCTTACTCAAAACAACACTAATTCTTTCAATTCTTTCAATCTGTTTTTCAAGCTTTTCCATCATCTATCATTGGCTCAACACATCAAATGCTAGTTTAGTAGCATTAACAGACTAAAAGCAAACCAATAAAATCACAGAAAGCCGCATTAATCAATTTTTCCTATACAAACAAAGACTGTGTGTTATGTGAAGTGGCAGTCGTAATAATTATCACCCAACTCTGCAGTTTCCCTTAAGGTCGAGGAAGCTTGGCAGCCTATTTTTACCAGCTGCGACAGAGTGTAGCAGTTATTGTTTTCACCTTGTGAGTCTGTGTGTGTCATCATGGCAAAATGTGGTCCTGGAGAGATTCACTGTAGCAGGAAACACCACAGAAGTGGTTTTAATTACTTTGATAGGCATTGGTTATGTCTGTCTGTGGATAGATTTTGTCTTTGTGCAACTGTGCCAGATGCAGTCACAAAACTTTACAGGTGTTTGGTTTAAATCATACCTGTTTTTAAGATCAGTGTTGTCTGAGTGAGGTTGCCATAAGTAGGGAAGGAACCATTAACTCCCCTGCTTTATACCTCCGGCTTGATTTGATGTTGCGGCTGGTGTCATCTCCTCCCAAGATGTCTCTCTTGGGCATGATTTGCTTTTGTTTTGTGCCCTGCAAATCCAATATGACCATCATCCCTATTTCCAGCAAGAACAGGCAGCTGTTTTACACGAAAAGCTCTGCTAAACCTGCTGTAACGCACTCACACAGCATCCAAATGTCTTGTTTATAGTTCTTAGAAATAACAATTTCGCACCTTCCTTTACACTCTATGACCTTTGTCATATCTATAAATGTATATTTTCTCACTGTAACTTTGTGTTGTACTGCTGTATGTACTCAACAAGTAACTCTTGAGGATAAGACCATATGTCTAATGAAATTAGCTGTATAAATGAAGATTTAATAAACAAAAGCAACATAAAGCTACTATACTAAACTACTAAAACAGCTGTTGACGATGGGGAACTAGACATTTCTGGTCAGACCAGCTAGAAGAGCTAAAGCTAGTAAATTAAACACAGATGTTATGTTCCTGTCTGCAGGAAGTGTGATTTCACAATTGTTTACCAAGACATTGTTGTTGAAGTACAACTTATTGAAGTTTGTAATGAGTGAAATGAAGCCCAGATGCCATTTTTTTTAATCTACGAGACTGGGTAATCTAATTTGTTCTCAATATAATAGGTGTTACTGGATATTTTATGCTTTGACATCAAACCCTTCTGATAATGAAACATATTGGTTGTGAAACAAGGAGTTGGGGATTGAATTAGATTTTCTGTTTCCAGTGTTCCAGCATTTCTGCTACATCAATAAAAGTTTATGCTTCATGGGAAACTTGTCACTATTTTCAGTGTTTCTGTATTTCAAAAGGAGATCAAGCTGGGCGGCATTTCCTCACATCTTAAAAAAATGACACCCAGCTATGTGACACTTCCCCTCTCCTTATCGTGGGAATTTATAAGCTCTCCTCTGCGACAGGTGCTCTGCTGACTGGGGAATGTACACACACAAACACATGCACGCACACACACACACACACACACACACACACACACACACACACACACACACACACACACACACACACA
>JAOWBC010000002.1:20805530-20824108 GCA_028566105.1 Hypoplectrus providencianus | reverse complement strand
CACGGTGGGGGGGTGGGGGGGGTGGATGCTGTGAATTTATTCTGAGAAAAAGGTTGTCTTTCTATTTCCATGTATGCAACATTTCCCTAATAAAAAAAAAAAGAACTGTAAAATGTGCCATTAGCCTTTGTAAGACGACTTTTCTATTTAGGGATCTTTTTTTGAAGCCTAACCTAAAATATTACAGGAGGTGTTAACACAGACGATTCGATTCCTATTATATTCTCTTTGAATGCAAATCTGATCACAGACACTTTCTGCTGAAGAAAAAAATCAGCACAGCAGGATGTATCATGTGACTGTTTTTCCTGACGTGACTTCTGATGTATCCGCTCTCTTCTTTGGTGTGAAAATATGGCCCGACCTTGTGACTGAGCACAGATAATGAAATGTGACAAGCCCACACGACAACACATACAGTTCAGAGCAGGAACGTCCTTATGGAGACATAATGATGCAGTCCTGACATTTCCCTGCTCACTGCACTGGTCCGGGTCACCGTGTGCCTCATTATTTCTATAAATGCCAGGTAATACAGTCTAATACACAGGCTGCGCTTGTGTCAAATACACACTAAAATTCACAAACAGCTGCAGCTACATTGCATCTTTTTAGAACAGTTTCACACAAAGTTTATGTTGCATGGAAAATTTGTTGACACTTGACCATTAATCAGGTTTCATTTTTATAAGCTATTGGAAGTTTTTTATTTTTCACACTATTTATGATATTAAAAAAAACATTTTGTGAAGGGTTGCCATTGCCTTAACAGAGTGTCTAAAGTGAGAGAGGCACCAAATTTGGGCTTTTAAGGGTAAAAATTTCTGCCCTCAGATTGTTCAGAGACCCCAACATAGTCTCACAAATGTGGGAAACATTTAGGTGATATCCTCTCAGGGTGAACTGTGGACAAAAGCCCTGACTAAAGCCCACAAATCAGAGAGTAGTCCTTTTATAGTTGGTGAGAGAAAAGCCAATGTTAATTATTTCACAGTATGAACACAACAAGAGCTAATTCCTAATGTTATCTAAAACTCTTGAAAATAACCCAAAAGACACATTTTTACCATTTGGTGTCACTGTGTAATGAACATAAAATAGACTTTTGTGCTTTTATTAATTAAAACACCAGATATCATTTATTTTCAGCCAAGCAGAACCTTTAAATTGACTTCAGAAGTGATGAGTGTGTTAATATGAACCCTGGTAAAAGCCTCCTGCAGATAAAACACTAAAGCTCTGCTACAACATTGACTATCTATCTTCTCTCAGTTTTTGCTCTCCTTAATTATACACCATGGTGAGGAAACAGAGTCAAAAATACCTATTTTTTGGCAAATACTCTGTCCTTGAATAAGGTGAAGTCCCTTATTTTATTATCCTGGCAAATAGTAACTTTTTAAAAAGGACATTTTATGTTAAATCACTGCGATGGCCCTTGATGACCACTGAGCATACATCAGCACAGCCTTACTTACAGGTAAAAACTCATCCATATATCAAAATATTACTTTACTATATGTGTAATTTTGAAGTTTTCATTACCAAATAAAAGTCAAACTTCAGGAAGGCATCAATGATTCAAACTGCTTGACTAACACTGTGCAATGTGTTGCAAAAAAATAAATAAAACAGCGTAAAACAAGCTAAACTATGATTTTAATTGTGTGATATCTGGTAAAATAATACTATGACTTAGAACACAACTAAATAAAACATCAGCTGAATAATTTTTCAGTGCAAAATACATAATTCAGTCAGTATTGATCACAGTTTGAGACCCAGCAGAGGTCTTAAACCATGTGTCACTGCGAGTTAAAAGAAAACACGCTTTTGTTTTAGCAGTACACTTCCACAGGGGATTTCACTGACTCGTTCCTCCTTTTTTTACTCAATGAAAGCTACTGAGTGAAACCAGAAACTGCTTTCTCTGGCATGAAAACACAGCGTGAATGGAAACCTGTGCACTGCGGCACCGCCTCCGAAACGTAAGCATGAGTAAAAACCCTGATTCATAAACAAACACAAAGACATGCCCCCTATCTCCTCCATCACACACACACTCACACACACACACACACTCACACACACACTTTGCTCTCTGGCTGCAGCTGTTCCCTACAGGGAGAACAACATTATGATCACATGAAGAAGATGGAAACAAAACAAGAGAAAGAAAGAGAGGAAATGAGATACGCAGAGAGCAGATCTGATAAAAAGCAGCAGTGTTAATGAGGAGATTACGCTTGATGGAAGTCCACTCCTCATTCTGCCGGCTGTTCGCTCTAATACCAACTGTACCAGATGAAATCTCCTGACAACAGACAAATTAATTAGGATGAGTCTTAGTGAAATTACTATGAACATGGATCTGAAGGATGGATTTATACTGATATCTTATTTTGCATGTGCTGATATCTGCTCTGAAGCCATCAGAACAGAGTTCAAACAGGCTTCTAAGGACTAGTAAAAACTAGAAAAAAGGCCTCGCAGTTACACTGATTCTTTGGTTGTTTTCTTTTTATAATTACCCTATATACTCTGGTGCATGTGATGCTGAAACTCAATTTTTAAAATGTCACTTCCTATACACAAAGTTAATCTGTTTAGAAGGTCACACTTCTAAAGCGAAACCTGCCTAAATAATTCAAATGTCCTCACTCCAACAAGTGAAAGTCTGTGGGCACTTCTTGGTGAAGTTTGAGTTAATGGAAATCAACACACCGGGGGGAAAGTCAGAAACTTCTGCAGTAATCACCACTTTTGAAATATAGAGTAGAACAACAGCAGAAAGAGAAAAGGGAAAAACTGCCCAATGCCAAGTCCCTGTCACAGCTGGAAATTTAGAGTACCCTGCCAGCCACTTGGGCAAGCAACCAGACATCATTTGGAGGGTCTATACTCTTAAACTCTAGCTGGCAGGTAAACAGCAAAAAAACAAAAAACATTGCCGTTTTATAATTTACCAGCCCAGCAGGGAAAAAATATATTTATTTCATGCCCTGCCCAGTGAACTACATATATGGGTGTGCTGCAGTTGTAGCAGCTTTAACAGGTCATTTCAATGAAGTATGATGTTTTTCAATTCAATTCAACTTTATTTGTATAGCGCCAGTTCACAACAAAAGCCATCTCAAGGCACTTTACATTAAGAGTAGGTCTAAACCATGACTTTTGAGATAGGTATTTTAGCAGAGACGCAACATGATCTACTACTCAGTTTCTTTTTAAATATTTTTTTTGGTCAATAACAGTAACTTTTGTTTTTCAAAATGGAAGAGAAATCTGCAGCTGAGCCGAGCAAATGCACCGCTGTAATTAGACTTTTTAAAAGCAATCACAGTAATGGTATGAAGCTAAAATTGCAATGATGTTATCCTTTAAAAACTCCATTTAAGGTTCACAAAAAATCCAACCCCAAAGCCTGATACATTCACCCACATTTAGCCTGGTTTAGACGAATAATAGGAAACAGCTCAACAGTGGCGATGGATGTGTGAAAAGCCTCTTTTATGTACATTCACATTTCCATTTGATCTGAGCCGAGGATGTTAAACGGCTATGGCTCTGTTGAATCTACAACTGGTATGGATGGTTTCATGAGGCGTCTGCACCACCTTGGTATTCTTTACAGGTATAGCTAACAGTGTGTGTGTGTGTGTGTGTGTGTGTGTGTGTGTGTGTGTGTGAGGTGCACGCACACACCGGTGCTCCTGTATTAGCACAGAGGTTGTTACACACAGCAGAATCCACGCACAAGAAACAAACAAGGCCCATTTGAGATTTACTTTGCAGCTGACAGGCGAATGAAGCGTGAAGACACAGAAATTACATCTAAGATCACACTAAATATGATAAATAACCACACTTTGATGTCAGCCCATGCCTTAAATATGATCTGTGAGGGCTTTGATGCTGATTTATGGCCGCACCAGAGCGCAAAAGCAAATCTACGGCGCTGCAACAGTAACAATAACTGGCAAGGCAATAAGTGCTGAAACCAGGTTATTTGCGGTCAGAGCACTAAAGTGCATTATGAGAGGGATGAAGTGTGAAAAGGTTGTGCTTGTACATTTTCCCTCTGCCTTTGGCTGTGTTAAACATGAGTCACTTCTCCTCACAAGAACAGAAAAAAAAAACAACAGCATTTGAAACACCCATTTAAAACATGGGTTAGAGTTGTAGCTATATAAACAGAAAGGTAAAGCTAGAACTACCACAGAGATGTTTGTGCAGTGGTGCATTGATATAACGGCTCCAAAAAGTCATCGGCAATGGTTCAACTGGTCTCAGAAATGTTCGCTGACAGTGTTGTCAAACGGCTGCTAAAGCAAAAGTGCCACCAGCTTTTTATTCTAAAAAAAAATAATAATCTTTTAGCTTCTTTCCAGTATCAAATGTCACACTGCTTCTAGCCATTTTTCTTAAATTGGTCATCTAATAGCATGAGGTCTGCGCTCCCACTGCCAGCAGCTAGGAGTTGGGAGTCATTTGATGTCAGGGGTTTGGACACGTGGGTAAAGACGGACCGACACCTTTGTACCGAGGATTTTAGTGGAATAATTTAAAGCTTTGGGGGGAGATGGGAATAGTCTTCACAGTTTTTACTCCCAGACCTTCCAGACACAAGCCTCTCCATCTGTGTCTTATTATTTTTTAGGCAGCATTTTAAGACAGAGGAGAGGAAAAGGAGCAGAGTGGCAACTATTACATCTTGCATGAGCGGTTCACACTCAAGCGGATGCACAGGCGAGTTCACTCATCCACTCCAAGAGCCACTGGTAGATGATCTGATATTTACTGGACCATGGGGCCAAATAATCATTCAGAAAGCAGGATATTGCAGTATTGACTGGAGCAATCCCTGAACTGCAAGAGTCGAAAGCTGAATTCTAAAACTGGCACATCAATGCTGTGTAAAATACCAAACCGAGTCCGACAACAAGAAAAATCTTCATGACAATCAAACTGCATATTTTCCTGTGCTTGGGAGAGAAAGCACAAACATGACATACATTTTACGTAAGATTACGCCGCACGCAGTGATTCACTAAAAAGCACAACTACACAGCCAAATTGTGATTAATTTTGGTGGCAGATGGCAAGCCTATCGAACCTACTGAGCACTTTGGCAAGTACCCAGTATGAATGTTCATGTTATAATTCCCAACCTGGACTGAATCCGACTATCAGGCCAACTGGAATAGTAAGGCCGGGTGATAAGAATTGATATCATTAATAAAAAAAATATATATAGACGGATCACATTCTGCCAAAGACAGCAGCAACTAGAAATATTTTCATCATAAATTAATCTGGTTAATAATAATATCTCATAACCAATGGGGACATCTGCAAATACAGTTTAAATATATTTATTATAGAATGATGTAAAACAGAATAAAAGCACTGAATCTAAAGTTTGAAGTCTTTTGAACAAGTAAATTTTTGGCATTTTGAATAAACTATAACTTGATTACCTGTCACCTGACTGATCAATTGTTTACCTAACCCAGTAATCATCTCAGCTGAAGGCTATTTCAGGCAAAAACACATAATAAAAACATGTAAAACACAAATTTAATTGCAAGTTGTGTGACAACAGATAGTTAGTATAAAGCAAAAAATAATGTTCATATTGCCACTATTCTGCAAAGTTCGACCGTTGATAATGACAATAAATAGTGTGTGTCTCTGCGTCTCTTGACCAGCAGCGACCTGACGTTCATTACCGGTGATCCTGGTGCCACATGTCTGATGATCATATAATAAAGCCTTTTCTACTGCGACTGTAGCGACCGCCTGCGGCTGCTCGGCTGCTCAAATGTCAGCGGCTCTGTCAACACGTCAGCTTGCTCCCCTCTCAGAGGAGGAGTACTGCTCCTGGCTACTCCTTTATTGTTCGAGTCAGACCAAAACAAAAGCCAGGCAGCATCATTAACGACCCCACAGTGTTTTTTCAGAGACAGGGCATTACACCTGAGTGATTTTAGCACTCGAGACAGCCATCCCAAGGTGTCCTGTTTCAGCTGACCTTTTAAATGGTCGACTATAGGATCCAGGCTCTCCATCAGTTTGAGGACACATACAGTCACATTTAGGCAACTAGTAGTTACTTCTTAACAGATTTCCCAATGTTTGAAAAGTAAAACAAAAAACATACATGACTTGTGATGTATTGATCAAAACTGGAATTAATTAATGTGTTAAATAAATTCTAAAATAGACTACTATAAGCATATTTTGATCAAATCAAGGGTTAGAAAATCTCCAGAGGGCCACACTGAATTAGACAATCAAAGTAATCAAAGTCATAGTCCTGAATTATGATAGTACATGAATATGTAACACATGGCACATTACTGTCTTTGTCACATGGTTTTTTACTTCTGTAGTCAAATCAAACTACAATATCTTTGCAGTACATACCTGCACATTGTCTTATATATGAAAACAGAAGCATAACTAACCTCTGAAATTAATTATAAGTGTGAGACATATCATTGACGCCAGTGTTCAATTATTAAAGCCTATTTTAATATGTTACCAATCTGTCTAAATTGAGACGGCGAGCAAAAATCATTTTAATGCCTTCAGTCTGATGTAAACAGAAGCCCAGTGTTGGAAAGGAGTTTAAGACTCGTTGAAGTCATTCACCTTAAGTTTAATTAACATAATAAGGGCTCTTTAAGCCCTGGAGCCACATGATGCCTATGTGTAACTTTGATGATTGCAAATACTGTATAGATATTATAATGTCGCCTGCTGCGCACCTCAATAACAAACACTGAACTAATTAAGGCATTCAACAATAATGTTCCTCATATTCAAATCAGGGTAAGCATTGCTGCTAAATTGTTCTATTGTATATTTATTACATTGAGGTGATGCATATTGATCCCCACTTACCCCCTGTGGTATCCAGCAATGCAGATAGTTTTAGCCTAGTTTAATGTGGCTCTGACATCTGCCATGCTGAGATTTCATTTCATCACATAAGAAAGATTGAAACAATACAGAGCAGCCCAGTAGCAATAATATCTGAACAGAAGATCGTTTTTTGCAGCACTCGTGCAAGCAGTACTCCTCCTGTACCTCCAGCTGTGCAGAAATACTCAGCTGGCAGTCATACTGCAGAAGAAAAATGTTCTCCATAAGGGTTGTGGGCCTGAAAGTCTGAGGGGTTTATAACAAATGCAGAAATGAACCGTCATCACTTTCTGTTGTACTGGACTGACAACCTCAGCACTGATTAATTATCGTAAAAAGTCCCACCCATTAGCTTAAACTACTGAAGAGCTACATGGCATTTATAAATTTGATTTGCAAGTCTGTGCATTGATATTTTGTTAAAAGGAAAAAAAATAGGATGTAAGTATAGAGGGGATCATATTATAAGGCATTTATTTATGGATTCAAACCTGCAGACTTAGAGTATGAGCTCTGGTGTTGTGAGAGCGTTTTGTATTATGGGCTGTTTGTAGATTAAATGCCAAAAGGTTAAGTATATCTATTAGCCCCCAAAGCTTCCAGTAAAACCAGTTTAAGCCTCAACCACTTTGCTGGCTCATGTTGCATAACGTTAACAAAGAACAAAGAATCCTGGAGACCACCTTCAGAGATCTTTTCCACAAATACAGCCCAGACAACGTCATATTCCAAGCAGCCATGACATCAATGTCACAGAGAGACAGATAAAAAATAACTGTCAGGGGAAATGTTTCCTGGTTTTATACCTGACTGAGTCAAGAAGCTTGAAAGCTGAGTGGGTGAGTATGTGGCTGGAAAATAAGGTATCTGAATGCCTAATATACAACATTTTCTATTATATTTGGGTTGGGTGATGTGGCCACGAGTCCTTCATCCCAGTTAAAGTAATTTCATATCATGACAGAGTAAATGTTCTAGAAAAAGTATAAAATAACTATACACCAATTCAAATTAGAAGTTAAAAGTAATGGGCTCGAGAAAAATAATAATAATTTCAAGTGTTACAGGTTTTAAGCTAACAGGATACTTACTCCAGCTCTGTATAGACAACCTCACTTTGTCAAGTCATTTCCAATCAAGGTAAATGCAGGTAGCTGATTCTCAAAATCCTACGACCACATGAGAGTTAGGAAATCATGTGAGAAAACAAAATGGTGCTAGAATTGCTAACTGTGGTAGAAAAGTTGGACAGTAAATACAATCAATCCTCATAATTATATAAATAAACTGTTCTCAGAAATGCCTGAGCCACAGAATCCTTGTGAACAGGATACAACATTTAGATCTTGTGTAAACAAGAGTAAACAGCAGAGCACATGCAACTGGTTCCCAAATTATCAGCTATCAAATTCTCCAGGGTCTCACTGCACAAAAATGTGGTCCATTGCAAAATAAAATATAGTATTACACAGCCAAACAGCAAAGGCCAGATGTGTGAAATACTCTTTAACCGTATTCTTGGGCATTTCTAATTAAGGTCTATATCTTAAGAATTAACTAGCATGGATGGATTAGCCCATAGTCAAATTGAAAAATAACCTTTGCTCCCTCAAAAGCTTTCATAAGACTATTAACAGGGTGAACCTGTGAACAGAGAACTGGTTCTGTGGGGTTTTTCAGTTGCCAAATAAAGTAAAGGTGAAATTATTACGAGCCTGCCTGTGCTCCTGAGGGTCTCTTTAAATGCTAGCGCGCCTCATTTTCCTGGGGCTGTTTGAACCCTGGTCCTCTGGAGCACACAATGATGACTTTAAGAACAGCTGAGGCAGCCATAACAAAAAGCAAATTGAACAAATTTCCATAAGCTGCTATAAGCGGTGCAAAAAAATAAAAACATATCACATCACATGAATACTTATGTAAGGTTAAACGCACAGGGAGCCTTTCGCCGGAAATTTGCATAAAACTAATTTAAAGAGATCTCAAAGGTTTTATTCTGCCTCCTCGAGCCCTTAAACTGTCATCCCAGGGACATCTCAGTGGCTTCTTTTATCTCACTTTAACAAGCCACTTTGGACCATTCCTCTTAAATTCAATCAAGCATGTGCTGGGATGTTTATTATGTCCTGTTGAACATTCCTGAAAACTGAACCCATGAACATGCCCATAAATACATGCCAAACATGTAAATAAGACTCTTAAAAAATTATGTTTTATTTATTAATTACAAGATATTCATGTCGTCCAATGTGGTGAGCTTCAGCTGGGACTGTAAACTGAATCATATCAAGTCCATTTACAGGAATAAATCAGCTGCTGCACCCTGAGAAACACTTAATAAAAACTGTATTAGTACAGAATGTAAATGGATATGGGTGTTTCAGGTAAGAACAACAAAAACTCACGTAAGTGTGCAAATAATAATAATTGTTTACTGGGATTTACCAGTGTGGGATTATGTGAGCATCACCCAGCAATGCAACCTGGTCACATTTTTCTCCAAATATTTCAGTATTCGATCACTGACTCCTTTCCCATCCCTGCTATAAACTGCCACCTCTGGAGAACAATGAACATCTCCAACCCTCCTACCTTAATGTTTCCCAAAACCCTTGTGGTTCCAGCTATGACTCACAGCACCACTTGAGCCCAATACTGTCTGCTCCTTCCGAGTCGCTGGACTAAAATAATTACGCTATTTCAAGCAGGCAGAATCCCGAGCTTGAGAAGGCTTTCAGGATGGAAAAATGATGGGAAGCACTGGGGACAAGGAGGCAAAACTCATTGGTACCCACTGTGAAACTGTTGGACAAATTGCTTTTAACACCTTGCCCAGCACTCTGTAAAACTAATGACCTCCTACACACATGGAGGAGACCTTTACCTATAAAATTATCTTTTCCACCCACAGTTTGTAATGTTTTGCATTTTATTTCAGCCATGAAACATTGTCATTGTAAAATGATTGCAGTATGATTCATTTACGTATTAGTAAAGCCAAAAAAGTGGTGCTGTATATGTAATGACAAGCAAAATAAAACTACTGTTAAAATTAATGATTGTGTAGGTAGACCACGATGCTCAAAAATCCAGACATTCAAAAAACATTTCAGAATATAGTTAACTAGTTATAGTTAACTATAGTTAACTATATAACTAGTTATAGTTAACTAGCTTAAGGTAAATAATTAGACATATACATTAGATACACACTTTTGAGTAACTCAAGTCAGTTGAGAATAACATCTGGTAGCAGGGCATTTTCCAACACAGCGGCTGCAAATACTAAAAGACATTTAGAGTAACCAAAAATTGAATTTGATTTAAAGCAGGGAAAAAAACAGCCTCACAGCAATGGCTGGCTTAGAGCCAAAGAGGGTGGACAAACTACATGACAAATGTAAGAGCTGCAGCCAAAATTTTACCAGCATTTGGCTTATGGTGGGCAGTAATTTCCAAGCCTGTTTAAGCAGTTACTAAAGCTTTTCAAACAGTCTATGTGTTCTAGCTCATCAAGCTCAGCCACGTCTGCCTGTGGGACATTGTGAGAATATTGCGGCCAAGGTGATAAAAATTTCTGTTGTACAGGAACTTAAACAATTGCACCCAACGGAGCCACAGAGGGGGAGAGTATTCAGAGCAACCATAGCTGCACAAAAGGAAAGAGAAAGGAGGAGGAAGAAGGAACTCCTGTGCTGACGTGTAGATAGAGTATCATTCTGCAAACTGTGCAACACCCCTGGGTGTGACAACACACTGCTGCAGAAGTGATGAGTGGCAGTACACCTGCTCTCATGGCTAAGAGGAAATACCTGCGAGCCTGATGTATCTCAAAAGAAACAATCATCTTCTGAAGCTGCGATAGGGAGCTGCAGATATAGAAACGAAACACCTGGTCCTTACCTGTGTCTGTGCTCGTCATGTCCTCCCTGTCCATGTATGACCACCTGTCCAGAGGCGTGCTTTCCCTCTTTGGGCGAGTCAATATGAGGGATGAGCACGTCCTCCAAGCCCAGGTCAAAGCGCTTGTGCTTGGAGTTGTCCGGGAGGAAGAAGAAGGCCCCAAAGCATAAGGTGATGAAGGCACTGAGAATGAGGAGGAGGATGAACTTCTCAGAGAGCCTCAACGTGGCCCTGTGGTGCGGGAAAGAGGAGGCGCCCGGCGACAGAGTGGGTATCCTGCGGCCTGACAGCGGCAGCAGAGCCGGTGTCGTCATGTTTTGACTTGTTGACTTGAACTAAGCTTGGGGAGGGGTTGGAGAGGGGGGGCAGGGCAGGGCGGGTTTACAAGTGCCACAGGTGTTGTTGTAGCAGCATGCACGAGCTGGATGACTTTATTATCTCATCCCTGCTTTGATAAATCCAGAAACCGAAAAGGGCAGAGGTCCCTCAGTGACGGAGTGGCTGGACAGCAGGGAAATGTTCATGATCATCCTGAAAAAAAAAGGAGATTACAGGGAAAGAATTAGCACTGAATGCACAGTCGGTGAGCTACAACCATGTCGCAGAAACCAAACTAAAGCCCAGTTACTGCTGATTTTCCACCATTTTTTTTAAGAAAAAAGATATTTTCCTACTTCCTTTTCCATCAACACAGTTACGACTCTGTCAAAATATGCCTTTAACCAACAGTATCATCTAGTCCAGCACTCTCTGACAGGCTAACAGCGCCAAATTACGATCAAACCCGTGTCATAAATCAAGAGATCAGGCTGAAATATTATAGCAATAAACAATCTTCTTATAAGCTGTCGTGAATTATCACATGTCAAGTATGAAGGCGCATAAAATGGAAATACTCAGGTAAAGAACAAGTACCTGTACTTTTACTTAGAATACAGAAGGATATTTAGGAAACTTCTCAAATCATTACAAACAAAAACATACAATGTACATAAATACCACAATACATTACATCAATAATTATCTTCACTAATGCATTAATTCAAAAGCAGAATTTACTATGAGATAATGATGAAGAGCGGGTTGAAAAATAAAGAATATGTCTCATATCAGGCGTGAAAGCTAAAATATTAGAGTAATAAACAATCCTCTCACATGCTAGGGTGAATCTGATAACATGTCATCTCAAAAATAAACACCCCAGATCCTCCCTCTATATCTCTCTCTCTCTCTCTCACACACACACACACACACACAACACTTAATCCTTCGGCCATGTGAAAAACATATTTCCTAGAGGCTTAAGGTATCAAGAGATGTGTGCAATATCTATGAGACCATCACCACCTTCACTTCAACTGCGCATACTGGCATCTCTGCCATGACTAACATTGCAAAATGAATCCAGCTTTCTTTTTCTTGCATTTTTATGGCTTTGCAGTGATATATAGCTCGTTATTAGCCAGAATATATATCGGGACAAAACGACAAAAAGGATGACAGAGATGAAGAGCTGAACATCACAAATCCTCCAACAGAGTCGAGCAGAATGACAATTCACAGTTTGTGTGGCAACCCCTCTGCGAGAGGGGGCTGGACATGCAAGCTAAATACACTGCATGCACGTCTCCTGTGCATCTTAACTCCAACCCCTGATAGAAAATACCCATGTGGATGTATTACAGAAAAAAAAAGGCGCAGGCTTTATTCCCCTTGTGGCCGCCTATGTAGAAAGAACTGCCTAAAAAAAGGATGGATAGATGGATGGAAATCAAACGAATAGCCCATTTAAACAGCAACATAAGCAGTCATTTACATCCCTAAAGGATCGAGGGTTAAATGTTGTAAATATGAGCCTATTTTGTATTTTACTTTTCCATCGGGTCTGTGTGGGAGCTATGATGTCCCCACACAGAATACCAAGTTCATTCTCACAGTGCCAGCCTGTGTGAGCTGATTAGCCGATACAACATGCTATGTGGCTAACAAACGGCTAACTTATCCAGCTAACCGTTGGCTAGCAGAAAACCCGAACAGCGGATAATAAACTGACAGGCCATGCCGATGTAGAAACACGGAGAAAAAAAATAAAAGTATTCCGACATACGTGTTAAAGCTTGCTGTCATTTTATCCATCCAGGGGTTGGCTAACTGAGCTTAGATAATAGCCTGTATATCGGCTATCCGGCTAGCTGGCTAACGGCTAGCTAGCTCAACTGACAGAGGCGGTCTCTTGTGTGCTGCATCACCACCTTTCTCATTTGCTCGGTGAAAAACGGTGCCAGTCAGGATTCCCGGTCCGCCTTTTGGAAGAAGTGTCCGCCGTGGCAGGTGTCCTCATGTCCACGAATGTCCACGCAGTCGCATAAAAAGGAGAGAAAGAAAAGAAAACCCCAGGCTTTCGGGTTGAAGCCGTTCGCCGTCAGCAGCAGCAGCAGCAGCAGCAGCAGCAGCTTCACAGCCACATAGCGTTACAAGCTCCGCGGACGCTGAGAGGATGTTGATGAGTGGCCGCTCTGTCGGACTGCAGCGCCGGACTGGCAGACTGCTGCTGCTCGGCGATCCAGCATCAACTACTCAGCCTGCCCCAGCCAGGCACCGTCTGACAATTTCATCAGGCCGAGTGGCTGTGCATCTGCGCAAAAAAAACAAAAAATATTATATATATTAGTTACATTAATAATGATACACATTAGAAAACAAAAAATATATATTATTTTTGTGTACATTTGCTCGAATTATGCCCTCTCTATCTAGTAAGGGTGATCCCTGACTTATAAAATTATTACTAGTTGTATTCAGAATTACAATTAAAGTACATTTTTTCTTTTCTTTTTTTTCCTACTGTATTTTGGATGAAAATTGCATTGAAAAAAACACTTCTTTTTTTTTGTTTGTGTACGGTTATAAGATTACAACACAGCAATGGTAATTAAATAACTGTATATTTACAGTACTTTACAGTACCTCAGCCTGCCCCAGCTAGGCACCATCTGACAATTTCAATAGGCGGATTGCCTATATATCTTTATTTATAGCGTTAGAAAAATGTAATTAAATTATTTTAAATAAATTATCATTTTTCCCTATCCATTGGCTCAAATTATACACTCTCTACACTCTCTGTACTCCTAACTGAGGGAGATCCCTTACTTATATAAAAGTACCATGAGTTGTACCACGTTGTAAAAAGAAGAAAATACAACTGTATTCAGATTTATATGGCTAAAGTATGTCATATGGGCATATGTTTTCTTTTCGACAGTTCTACCTACTATATTTTGTAATAACAGTACATCAAAACAAACACATTTGCTCTAACCTGTACAGTAACTTATTTCTATATATTTACATAAATTATTATTACTACTTTATATTTACAGAAATTCACAGTAACTCAGCCTGCCCCGGCCAGGGACCGTCTGACAATTCATCAGGCAGAGTGACTGTACATTGCGATTAAGAAACGTAAAAATATAATTAAACAAAAATAAATAGAAATACATTTTTTATTTATTATATTATTTATTCATTGTATACATCTTCTCAAGGTACGCACACTGTGAGAGATCCCTTCTGGAATTAAAAACACTAGTAGTTGTAAGATAAAATTTGTATGACGTATGTTTTTTTTTGACAGTTTTTCACTGTATTTTGTAAGGTAAACAGTTGACAGTTAATAAAATAATTAATTATAATAAAACATTATTATTATTATTATTAATATTAATATTAATATTAATATTAATAATAATAATAATAATAATAATAATAAAACATTAGGTGATTGCTAGTTGAAGCTTGATAAGTGCAACCCACTGAAAACCCAATTTAAGGCTTCCAAAATATATCCATTGGACCATAATTGTGTTTAAAGTGAAGCCTTGTCTTGTTGTCAGACTATTATCAATCTATTCCTTATTAAAGAAATGGACTGGAACCCTTCAACTCTGTCCTCACAGACAACTGACAGAGTTGATCTTCCAGCCAGAAAATTGTCAAAAATATTCAGTCATTAACATCTTGGATGTTTTCTGTGATGTACATCTAAGCAAACAAACACTGGGGCTGCTGTCAGATCCTGGTAATGAGGCTCACATTTGGCAGCGACCCCACAAATACTACAACATTTTCTGTGCATAGATTTTCTGTAGACGGCGAATCAGTCGGCTGTAGCGAGAGCAAAACAGGGCAGCATAAAATAAGAGGTCTCTGTTGCCATCATTAGGCTAATAACCATCTCCGCACACACTTAAAGAGGTTTTATGGAACAACTGAGAATAAGATATCTCCTGTTTCTTTCCTGAATGTTCGACTTCATTATGCAGACTGTAATGAAAAGAGTTTAATGTTAACTTTAGTCTGACCCAGGTCAAACTGTATCTGTAAAACAATAAAAGAAGGGAATGCACATCATGTTTACTGTCTCTGGTGTAATTTGCTGAACCAGAAAGAAACTATATATTAAGTTTAAACTGCTAACGTTGTAATTAAACTGCTCTCATTGAGTTCAGGATTCTGTATCAAGAGATTTCCTTCTAACAAAACATTATACTGAAAAACTTAGATCAATCAAATTGCAATGCATTTTTTTTTTTTTTTTTTTTTTTACAGAAATGTACTTTTCCTAAAACTGAATTGGATTTTATTCAATATTTTTATTGACTGTCTAATTGTAAAGTGCCTGACAAAAACATGAATAGTATTCTATTGAAATGTTTTTAAGAATACAGTTATATACTGCAAAAAAAACATTTCTGACACTAAAAATTTTTACAGTGATATTATAAATATACAGTAATTTACTGACAAAACAGTGGACAGCTATTTCAGTGGATTTTACAGCAAATGTATTTCTAGGACTACAATGTTGTTGTTTTTTTTAAATAAAGTAAGAAACTGTTAAAAAAAAAACAAAAAAAAAAACAAGCAAACAAAAAAACATACTTTTCTGTCAGTTAAGTATTGCAAATTTACCATTAAAAGTTTTACAATGTACTGAAAATCGTTTGTAATTAACTGACAAAACCATGGACAGAATTGTGTTGTTAATTTACAACAAAATGGAGTAAATTTACTCCAAAACTACTATCTGTTACTTAAAATGTACTTCAAATATGTTCAGAAAAAAAAAAACTGTTAACAGTAATGCGTTTCATATTTGCATTAATACATTAAATTCAAAAAATTTCAGTAAGAAGCTGATTCAAAAATATCTATTTTCCTGGTGAAGCTGCTGCTGATTGCTGTAAATTCACACTGAAAACTTTTACAGCGAAACGATTCCACTTGGATCCTTTGACTCCTCATGTCACTCCTCAGCCTGAAACACTTGTTTATTGTTTCGTGTCTTCTTGAGGACCTTGCTGTGGAAATAACCCCGATGACGTGACTGCGATGTTATCATGGCTGTGTCAGCTGAGAGCTGGCAGACTTTAAATTAACACAGAAGGCCTTTATTGTGAAACTGGAGCGTGAAAGATGTATGTGTTTAGCCTGCTGAGAGTCTCGAGTGAAAGATCCTGTTGAACTGCATTATGGGTAAACATGGAGGCCCGGTGTTCATGGTGAAGCGTGCAGCCCGGATCGAGGAAGAACTCATTAAATTATGGAGCGGATCCAAATCACAGAGCAAATGCACCAATTAATTTTCACTTTCATAAACATTGCAGGATCGGCTATTTGTGCTGTTTAACTGCGGTGTTGGAATAATCAGAGAAATTAGTTTCCCAATCATATTTCATGGCTCACCTGATCTGTTTCCGTTGCTCTTTGTTGTCACGCAAATACTAGAAACAGCTGCACAATTAGACACAGCACGTGTTAGCAGAGCCTCTTTACTCATAAACAAGAAGAACTGGGGACTTAGAGGAGCAGGAGAAGAAGTGAGAACCCTTATTTTGGTTTGTTGAATGATGGTCAGCGAAGTAAAGCCAGAACTACACTTTACCTCTTAATTTTTTCTTTTTGTTTTGTTTTGGGTTTTTTTAAAGAATGACAGTATTTAAAGAATAAAGAGTAAAAAAAAATATTTGTTTTGGAGTTTAAAATGTTGATCCAGTAGGGCAAAGTCTTATTTATTTGGTCATATACAGCTCTGGAAAAAATAAGGAGACCGCTGCAGAATGACCAGTTTCTCTGGTTTTCGCTATTTATAGGTATGTGTTTGAGTAAAATGAACATTTTAGTGTACTACTGACAACATTTCTCCCAGCATCCAAATAAAATGTTGTAATTTAAGTATTAATTTGAAGAAAATGACAACTGGTTAAAATAACAAAAAAAAAAAACAACTAAACAATACTAACATTTGAACACAGGAAGAGTGCAGAAATTAATATTTGGTAGAAAAAAACCCTGCTTTTAAGTGACAGCTGTTATGCTTTTATTTTGAAAAAATCAGATTGATTTACTTTTCCCAGTTATAGGTGAGGTTGTGCTGAAAGAAATAATGATAACATGACATGGTAAACATTTTTTAAGTGGCAAATACAGGCAGAAGGAAAAGGATTTAAAAAATGGACAAAATAGCCCAAAAATTCAAAGGGTTAGACCAAAAAGTAAAGAGGGCAATTCCAGCTTTAAATCCAACATGAGTGAACAGACATAAGGGTTGAATCCATGAAGCTCTTCAGTCATGCATAATTATATGCAAACATGAAAATGGACTAAAAAAGACATCATGGAGTGGACTTCTTTGTCGTTAAGCGGGACAGACATCAGTGGCTGCAGCACAAAATTGAAAAATCTTATCAAATGCAGCAGGAAGCACACAGTTCATCATATCAGTCTGCTGGTGTACTTCCGTTTTCTGGCCCTGACAGCGAGTGCTCCGTCCTCTGTTTCAGCACAGAGACGCCTCTGAATATGGGACAGGTGTCCTTTTGCTTTCAGGAGCGTTTCTTCAACTCTCATAGCAGTTTTTCCCTTTCAGACCCGGGCCAAGAACACACTCCCAGCCAAAAGCTCACTCGGCTTTCTCCACAAGTGAGGGGTGTAATTTGTTAGGAGCCTCAGCGATGACACTTCTCCTGCTGCTGGATAGCTCGGCTGTCCTGTGGTGGGACTTGGGTGAAGGCCACAAACCCGGCTGAGCCACAGACTCTCAGCTGACAAAAGGTGACCATGATTTGTTCCACTTGGTCGAGTTTTTGAGTCTCTCACTCCGGTTGAACAAGGTGACCACACAAACATACAACCCACCATGAGAACATGAGTACTTATTATACGGGGACGGATGATTTAAGGAAGGACAAGGTCTGCAGGACGTTGGCAGGGAAAGCAAAAGTACTGTTGGAGCACATGCCAACTGTCTTTATAAAGCTTTCAAAGGGACGATTTCTTTGGTGGAAAGTAATTCTAATAAAAAAAAAGAAGACGGTGGAGCTGAGAGAAATATCTACATGAATGGATCTCCTTCTTTCCAGCTGAATACCTTCAACATTTACTGTATATATGATTGATTAAAACAATATTTACCTGTACTCTACAGCTTTTGATTGAATAGATGAGCCTGTTGTAGTATAATCCATGCACAATTTCAAGACATTAGCAGCGCTAACATGATTTAACGAAATTAGCCTGAAATGTTTAACAATGTGCCAAATCATGCTCTGATTAACACCTAAAAAACTACAGGTCCTCAGCATGGATGTGGACTTTTTCAGGACCAGAATGGGCTCCTTCTTTCTGTGGGCTTCTGTTAAAGATCTGGTGTCTGGAACAAAGATACGGGACATCACTGA
>JAOWBC010000002.1:20738998-20750277 GCA_028566105.1 Hypoplectrus providencianus | reverse complement strand
GTCCCACGCCGCCCTCAGATGGTCCCACGCCGCCCTCAGAGGGCTGTGTTTGGTGATTGTGGCCTGAATGGATGAACTCCAGCAGCTGAGCCCAGTGGACGGACAGCTGCAGGAGTTTCTCACGTCACAGCTCGTGTGTTTTCCTTCAGCAGGTATCGGCTCCTCTCATTCAGAGGCTGTTTGGGGGAGTCGGGGAATCGATTCCCAGCAGCTCAGAGCAGGAAGCGGCGTGCAGCACCTCGCCACATTGTCTTCGGATCGACGCGCTGAGGCTGAGATGAGCTGACTGATTTGAAGTCAGAGCCGCTGCATCAGTGCTGCTGAGGGAGATGAAGCCGTCCAGGGGCGGCGCCCTGGTGTTTGTTTAGTGTCTCTTAAGTCCTGGGGAGGACGCCACGCGTCAATCAATAAGTCAGTCTATCAAGAAATCTTGTTCTCTGCAAAGACCTGATGTGTAAGACAATAATCTCTGCATGTCGGGAGAGAAACCCTCCACATGGCCTCCAGTGAGTGACGCTCAATATATTTAACACAACTTCATCATTGTCACGTCTGATTAATGCAAACCTGAGGGGACAGAGAGTCTCCGAGGACGAGCTGTGCTTTAAGTGGGACCCTGTGAATCCCAGCGTCCTCCTCGCTCAGGCTTTACACTGATTATGCTGGTGACGTTATTTAAAGTCTGCGAGGGTCCGGAGCCTGAGGCTTATAGCAGGAAGTGGAATTGAGCTGCGGACTTCTAAAAGCAGTCGCTCTCCTCAATCAGACACTTACTTTGAGCCCCAGTGACTTCTGTTTATGAGCTCTGGATGGCTTTAAAAAGCTGCTGTAAATGAACCCACCACTGAAATGGAATATATGAAGACATAAAGGCTTAACTCAGTCAAAAACGGTCCAACATCAAGAGTCTGAGGGCCTCCCAATGTTTCCATCCAGCGTTTCTCAGGTGTTTGCACATCTGGAAGGACTCCAATCGTCCCTGCAGGAACAATCTGTTCCACATGCATAAATCTGAAGCAACAACGAGCTCGTGTTTTGACAGCTTTCTGAATGTAGGTTATAGTAGCTGCTGCTCATGTTAATTGTGGTTTGGTTGTTTTCCGTCTACCTCTGCAGAAGTGCTGCAGTGAGGCTCTGCGTGTTCGAGGGGGAGTTGCTGTAATTGGCTCCCTGTGAGTTTTGTAAAGATGGCAGCTGAACGTGTGTTTTGTCTGTTTGGCTCCATTAGCGTAATGGTCCATTTGTACCCACGTTGTGCTGAGGTGAGCTTTATAAAACAACTATTTTGTGTCTTGTAGGCAACAACCCAGATCCCAGCGCTGCCACCAGGGCTCACTAACCCAGACAGGAGGGAAGACGTGAAGGGAAACTCTGTCAGGAGGGGAAACCACCACAAACCCCAAAATGACCCAGCTGAGCCTGAGCACACACACCTGGATGTTCGTGTCGTTTTCTCTGCCAGCTGCTAAATTAGGAGCAAAGCGGCTTCTTTGTCGAGATGCATTTATCACGTTTGACGCTGTGGTTTGATGTAAGTAACATTAAATGAGATAATTAAGACTGTACAGCTCTTTTCTGAATAAAGGTCAAAGTACCAAACAGGGAACAAATGAAGTTGAACTTGAAAAAGCTGATTGCATGCGTCGCTCTGTGTCATTGATTCATGTTTGTCTAGTTGAGTTTCAGCTTGTTGTTTTCTTTTGGCAGTTGCCATGGAACTGGATGCTTTCTCACATTTTCTTTGACATAAATGTGTTGAAGGTTCACAACCTTTTGTTCCATGAGCGCTAAACCAGAGTAATGATATAATGTGAATCTATCCAGACAGGCTCCTGTTTCAGGAAGCAATGTGGAGAAATCTGGGAGGACAAGTGTTCAGGCTCAAGCTGAGAGTCCAGTGGCTAAATTCATGAACCCCAAATGTAGAACACGATTCATTAAAAAAAGAGGATGAGGTAATTACCTACAATTCAACCGTCATCCCCTCAAACCATTATCTGAGTCTATCTCATGTTGATCCGTTTATTTAGCTTCCTGTTCAAAAGACAAAGCCTGTTAGCATAGCAACATGTGGCTTCCAGCTAGCTTGAGCTAAATATGTGAATGTGGAGCTGCAGAGGTGCTTCTGTGTTTCAGCTGCTGGTTTTGTAGGTTAAACACTCAGAGATGCTGCTGGTGTGTGTGAATCCTCATGGTGACATTTTCTTTAACCTGTGCTGAACGTGTGCCTGCATTACCTGGAGCTCTTCAGGTAGCTGCTGAATAAAAGAACCTTTACAACCCTGCCAGAAGCCCGTTTACTGGGCCGACTCCAGTCTGTCCCAGTCTGTCCCAGTCTGTTCCTGGCAGAGAGGAAACAGGAGCGCTGGCGTGCTGAAATCCTCGGGACACGATGACTGCCATGTTAGAGTCTGTTTTGGCTGTGGATGGTGAATTTGTCGACTTTCCTGCCATTCAGGTGTTAACACTCATTATTTAGGAGACACGTCTCCGCAGACTTCTGCTGGTCGAGTATTTTAGGTGGAAAGTGTTGAATAATGTGCTGAGGCTCCGCGTGGCTGCTGAACATCGTAATCTAGAGTCTGGAGGAGAGGAAGCCAAAGCCTCTCCACGGGGCGCCCACAGCGGAGGAGAGACGGAGGCAGTAACTGTGTGTGAGGTGAATTCGAGTCCAAAAATGTCCTCCTCACATCGTCCATTGTGAATAAACATCCATAAATCTGCCTAACAATCACAGGAAAAGGCTTTTGAAGTCTTTTGAAGTTTCCTCCAGTATCAGAGGAATCCTGTGATAGTTTTCTGTTTGCACATTGCCAACAGGAACTTTTAATTGTTCCTCTGCATATTTTAAATGATGCCAAAATGTAAACAAATAAAGGCGAGAAAACACATTTCCCACATGAATACCTGAACCTAACTGTAGCTGACACAACAACAGCCTGTTTAATGAGCTTTTACGGGGACTTGCTCTCCTGATGGCTTCATTTTCTTCTTTTTCCTTTACAACAGGAGCTTCATAGGCCAAATCATCTGGAAACCCAAAGACTCATTTGAGATGCTGCTCAGCACCGTGTCAGTTTCTCATCAAAGACCTGCAGAAACATTTCCATGGAAATCTGTGATGGTCATTCCCACGCTCCATCCAGGAGGTTTGTGATTTATACCAATATCTGCACAGTTTTTAGACAAAATGCACTCATTATTTACATGTCAAATAGAGAAAAATGTGAAAAAATCATTGAAAAAATGAAGTACCTCTTCTTTAGGGACATATGGGAATCACCTTTGTTCTGGAAAATGCTCAGAAATCTCCTTAAAGCCAAAAACCAACTCTTCCCCTGTAGATGTGTAAATGTGACGGATCGTTCTCCTTCGGTTTTAAGAATTTCCTATTAAATGCAAACTCAAACACGTCCCGGTAAATCCTTAATCTGGATGATGGCGCTGTCCGTCAGATCAAACCATGTTGATGCCAGGTTTTTGTTTTTGCAAAATTCATGAAAATTATCTAAAAAAAAAAAAATCAGTTTTAAACTACCACATTCAAATAAAAAGACCATGAAGAAAACCAGCTAGATTTCTCTGAGTTACATTTTGCTGTGATTGGATGGAAGAAGATTGCAATCTTCTTCCATCCTGTGAAACTCCTTATTGTCAGTAAAGTGCTGCTCCGTCCTCTGAAAGCTTCGGTCTCTGAAACGCTTTAACTGCTGACAAACGGCTGCAAACCAACATCATCAGGGACTTTTAGAGTTAGAGAATACAAGAGTCACATCGTCAATGACGCTGAATTTATGTGATTCAAAGACAGAAATATGTCCATAAAACAGTTTAACTGTATTACTACATTATATACTGTTATACTGCATTATATAAAAACTGCCTCGTTCTGCTTGAAGTGGGCGTGTCTGTCGAGGTGGACGGTTCCTGGTCGTTTCTGGGTCAGAGGGTTTGGTGGAGAACATTATTTAATCCCTTCCTGTTGCAACATGTCCTGCTAATGTCACTAGGCCTCCTAAACGTCCTGTCCAGTGATCAGCCTGTGGGTTTGCT
Organism: Hypoplectrus providencianus; assembly: GCA_028566105.1. Lineage (NCBI taxonomy): Eukaryota > Metazoa > Chordata > Actinopteri > Perciformes > Serranidae > Hypoplectrus > Hypoplectrus providencianus. The sequence continues at coordinate 20,746,224 of JAOWBC010000002.1, read as the reverse complement.
GCCCTACATCTCTACATGTACACTCACACGTTTATTCAGCAGTGATTCAAACGGGGAAACGTTCGCTCTGGATTTCCAATCAATCTTTGGCCTTCTGTTCACACCTTTGTTCACCTTGTGAGGTTTCATTGTGTTGAACTGATTATATTGTGTGAGCTGAGATCACTGAACCAGAGTCAGATCCTGCTGTTTCCCCTTGAGGCTTCCGGGGTCAGGAGGTGAGGAGCGGCTCACCGTGGGGATCTGACAGGCCGACCTGCCTGGCAGCTATGATAGATACTCGGGGACGAGTCCGACCTCTCTGGCTGACTTCCACAGGCTCGGTGTCGGCCGGTCATCATCTCTGGGGCTGGAGTGCCTGTTTGGGAATGGGAATGGCCCATTTCTGCCGGACTCTACCACTTCTGAGTGTGCCAGAAAACCACGAGCGCCACGAGGAGTTCAGAGTGAGTCGGTGTCTGTGAGCTCAGAGGCCTCGAGAAGCAATATGTCCTTTCCAGTTCTGCCCGTCTGAGGGTCAAATGACCAATAACCAGGAAAAAGAACCAAATAAACTCCTGAAAAAGACGGTGAGGATCAGCCAGACCTCCAGAGGTCCATGGGGACACTGGTCCACACAAACCTTTGAACCATGACTGTCTGCCCATAAATGTCACTGTCACTTTCACATGTTATTTAAGGTTGTTCCTCCCCGGCAGAGTCGCCTGTCGCTCAGCCTCCTCCGTCATTATTCACTGAACAGAAATTACATTTTGAACAGACAAGTTTCAGACAATCAGTCCCACTGAGTTTGGAAATCCTAGAGGACGTTTGGTTATTGAAATACCTCAACAACTATTGGATGGATTGCCAAGAAATTCAGCACAGATGTTAATGTCCCCCTCAGGGTGAATTTTAATCACTTTTGTGAGCTCCTTCTTCTCATCTAGCTCCATCATCAGGTCCAAATTTAAATCACTTCTGATGAAATACCTGCAGAAGCAATGACTTTCTCATGAGTCTCAACTTTGTTTCTTGTGCTCAATGTCAGCAGACTCCAATGCTGAAAGTTATTTGTTGTCATTGGCCCAACGATGACGGAGAATCATAAGCGGTATCACAGAAAGCTTGTGGATTAAGTGGGACTCATTTTACTCATTAAAGTCCTGGGACCTCCAGGACAATCACAGCCTCATTTTACTGTCTGTGTCAGGAACTCATCTGTCAGTTTTGTGCCCTCATCATTTTAACAGTTTGACTTCCGAGAACAAAATCCTACATCAGGATGTTTCACTGTGGAAATCATCATGTGACAGGTTGGTGGACGTTGCCCAACTCAGCACTGGAACAACTCATGAGAAACAACCATCCATGGAAACGTCCTCCCTAAACTCAGTGCTCTAAACCCTCACAGGCTTTAGTCAGCCATGGATCCAGCTGTCCAGGTGTCCAGGTGTCCAGGTGTCCGAGGCTCTGACCTGCTCTCTCCCTTTACAATCCCTCCCACTGATTCTCATCTCCATGTGCGGCATGTTAATGGGTTAAAGAATCGGGGACGCTGATGACGGGTCAGATGGGAACCAGCAGCCTGGCCGCTGGGCTGGAATAAACCAGGAGCTACCGATGGGCAGACACAACATCCAGACATGTCGAGTTCATGGGCAGCGTAACGGAAACAGGGCCGGGGTCGGCCCTGCTTGACCTTTAATCATAGAAAATAAACTAATTCATGGCTTTGTTTCAGGCAGTCCAGCTGTCATGAATTATTCATTCACAGGCCCTCTGAAAAACTCCTGACAGGCTGTGGCTGAATCTAAACTCTGCTGCTAGATTGCCAAGTAAAACAAAAAACAGGGAGCATGTCCGGCAGCCTTGGCCAGGCTCCACTGGCCCGTATTCAGATACAGAGCTCCAGAGCTCGTACATCCAGTTTCTCTGCACGCTCAGATCATCTCTGCCACTCTGGATCCACCTACCACAGTCCACAGTGGGTTTCATCAATTATGCTCTCAATCCCTGTGCCAGTGTTTTAATTTCCCATTGAAACTTTTCTGTTGAACCTCATAAATCTGCTCTTGACATTTATTCTTATGTTTCCTTCATCTCTCATTCCTGTAGGTGTGCAGAGGACTGAGCTGGATTCTCTGCATGGCTTTGTCTCTATAGATCAAATGTATTATTGCTGTAATTACTGTGATTACATTATCGCCAGGCTTTCATTCTTGCAGATACATTTTGCCCCGCCTCTCCCATCCGTTTCCCCTCCTTCTCCTCGTCATTGTCCCCTTGACAACCACTTTCTGCTCCGTAGACGAAGTGAAAACGATTGTAAAGTCAACAGTTGCTTTGTCTGGCGTCTATTCAGGAGAACTGAACACCCAGCGGTCAGTCTGACACTTTGTTCTGCAGCAGATTCCCACCTGCTGTCACTGCAAAACAACACTTTATAGAAATATATATATAACATAGTTTATATATAAGAGCACTCAAATGAAACACAACGACTGCTAGACACCAAAAAGACTCCTCCCACTGCAGGGAGCAAAGAGCCTGAACATGATTCAGTCTGTTTGCATGCACTATCTGAAAGTATTGACTGAGTCAGTCAGCCAGTAAAACACATTCAGCTCTTCATGCAGCGGTCAGCAGAAGTTACAGCTGCTCTGCAGATATCTGAATGACTGGAAACAAGTCTCAGAGCAAACAGTTTAATCAGATCCGTCACAAATAGCATTCATGTGGTGAAGACAACAGTCCTGCCGTCTGAATCAGACTGGAAATGACTCCCATTCCTCCAAAGTGTCCTTATTGTTCCTGATCTGCGTCACAGGAAAGGAAATGAAGCGAAGAGGAGGATGAATCAGTGGAGCCTGTCAGGTTTGTATTCTGCTGAACGTTCACATCATTATTGATGTTTGTTAGCTGTTAGCCGTCTTTACACACCGACCAAGACAAACAGAAGCTTCAGTCCACATCACCGACACTTTCCTGTATTTACATTTAGATGGTTTGGTTTGGTTTCTTTGCCATGGGGGCACACAGCCTGAAGAACAGCTGATCCTCCTTAAATTAGCATCCACAACTCCCTCACCTTTACTCAGCAGATGGAAACTGGGCCGGACTGTTATTTCTATGAATACCAATGCAAAGCTAACCCCCAATCCTCTCCTGATAATGATGGTCTGAATGAGCCTGAAACCTTGAACCATGACGAAGGTTTTGAGCTGCAATAAATGATAGCACCTGTATTTTCATGGCGTTTTTAAAACTGTTTAAACATCTCACATCTTTGTTTAATTTAAGTTTAACTGACAAAGCAAACGCTCCAGAAAAAGACAACGTTTCTATCTAATGACAGTAAATAATTGCAGTGTTGTTTAATATTTGCCCATTTTAACACTGCTGATATTTATTTTAAAATCACACTGGCAGAAACTCCAAAAACCTAAATGAGCCAAAATATCTCAAGTATTATTCATCAAAGTGTTTTTCATCACTGTGTTTTTATTCCTGCTTTAAATGAATTTCTATCAGCGAACCTGCCGACACAAAGATTCAACCTTTTTTATTTTATCTTCTCAGGAGCCGTTTGAACGAATAATTCACAAAAAACGTTTTTATTTTAGGGAAGTGAGCTCATTGAGTTGCATGAAAATAGGAAGCTAGCTAAAGTTAGCATAAAGCTAAAGTTAGCATCCCAAACAGGTGGATTCAGCAGCCTTTTTAATCAGTTCCTCAACATTTCCTCTCTCTGTTCGTCTCCTGTGTCTGACCTACAGCAGGAACACTGCTGAATAGTTTTACATTATTTATGCATTTCTGTATTTTTATTGACCTGAAAATGTGGCATTTACCTGCCCTACTTTAAAAAATGTACCATCTTGTGTAACAGAAATGAAAAACTGCCTCAAGTCGTCCAGAATCTATGTGTGTTAAATGGAAGAAGGCCTGCAGCGTCCAGCGGGCAGAGGAGAGCGACCTCTCTGCATCACAGGACGGATCGATAAACGTGTGGGCCGGAAACAGTCTGAGGACGAGTCTGAGGACGAGTCTGAACAGAGCGTGAAGGTCTCATCCTCCTCCTCTGATCCCTGACATGATACCAGCCCTCGCTATGTTTGCCTTCTCTAATTCTCACTTCCCACATTTTGGAAGACATCCAAGAAATCTGGCTTTTAAATCCAGAAAGCAGATGTGAAAGCAGGTAGACGCTGCACAGAACGGTGATTATTATCGATTTAATGCTACATTTAAGCATCATTTCTGCTGTAAACTGAACATGGTAGCAGCACGTCAGGATCTCCTGTCTGAACATCCATCAGAGGGGATCCTGGTCCTGCATGTCTGCAGGGAGGCTGCTGGCATGGCTGGACAATTTCCTAATGGACTGTAGAAAGAGCAGATTAGTTCATTGGCATGTCTTACTCGCTCTCTTAGATTCAATTATCCTCTCTCTTGAATTAAATTATCACCTGCTTGTCAGGACAGATGTGTTGCTGTTGTAGATGTTGAAGGTAGAGTGTAATTAGATGAATGCTGTGTGTGTGTGTGTGTGTGTGTGTGTGTGTGTGTGTGTGTGTGTGTGTGTGTGTGTGTGTGTGTGAGAGCTGTTAACAGTTGGGACAGAATGCTGTTTTTCAGTCATAATGATCCTGATGAGATGAACACTGAGACGCCTTCATTCAGCAGTGAAATGTTTCAATTAGTCTGGGTTTAGGCAATATTTGCTTAAAGACGCAGCCATCAGATCCCCGGCATAATTAATCCTCCGTAATGCAGCTATTTTTATCGAGGTGACATTTGCATTTAGTCATTTTCTGCCATCGAGCACCATAAAGATTGACATTTGAGCAGCTGCGGCGCTCGGGGCAGTGATGGAGCGGCGCCATTTGTCGTTGGCGGCGGAGACGGATCACAGGCTCGGACTGATCGCCGCATCCTGTCCAAACGTCTCAGACATCTTCTATAAACTGCTTATTATTCCATTCTGATGGCTGCGGACCCTTTGACCGTCGTCTCTCTGGAGCAAAGTAAAATGAATCCGACGGCCAAAAGGCTTCAGGTTGGAAACAGAAACAGGAAGTTCGTGAGCTCTTCCTGCTGCCTCTGAACGTCCATGTTTGATTTACCTCTGACTGCTTCTGGATTCTTTCCAGTTCCAAATTCGTGAACGTGTTTTTATCTGGACCTGCTAACAGGCCGCTGGCAGAAAGGTTGATATGAGCACATAAAACAGACAGAAAAAAATGTTGTTGGCAGGAAATGACTTGCCACAACTGTCTGCCTGCAGCGGTGATTTATGTCCCGGATATGACCGGCGGCACATGAATCTTCATCTGATGGAGGGTTCCTCAGAAACCAGCAGCCGCACACACGCTACTAACTGCATCCTTTAGTTCCTTTTGTCCAGTCATCACATTTTTCTTATTGTTTTAAATTATGGATAAGGAAAATTAAAGATCACGGAATATTGTTTCTCCAGCAAAAATTCATCATTTAGCCAAATACCTCCATCCAAAATAAAAAATATGAACTGAAGTGCATTAAATCCACACAGCTTTCACTGCTTTCTGCATCAGGAGACATGAAATTATCACATTACTGATACAAAAAGTAATCATGGATGGAGAACAAGCTAATGGAGAACATGCTAATGGAGAACATGCTAATGGAGAACATGCTAATGCTCTTTAACTCGTTCCTGCAGGAACCTGCTGTCCTCAGGTTGAAATCCACTCGTTTGTGTGATTTTGAGGAACTGAGCTTCAGGTGTGTGTGTCGGTTTTCACCTTCACGTCACATGACGGCTGCTGCCGTGTGTTTTTATTAAATCAGGTCAGATGGAGAATTCAGTATTTCCTTTGGTCATGAAGCAGCTCAGAGTCCATGACAGAAAAATATGGAGAAAACAAACTTCCTAAGGTGGATCAATAAATCAGTGGGAGCATGTATTATAGTGAGACGCCTCACCCAAACCAACTTAAACCAAACCAACCCCAGAACAACCAAACCAACTCCAGCTGGTGCGTCTCCTGCTGCTCCTCCTCTCTGCAGCCTGGAGGAGGAGCAGCACACCTGGCCCCGCCCATCCAGGAAGCGGGTCACAGACCCGGCTCGTCTCAGTGGCGGTGAGCTGGTGGGGACTGATTGGTTAATGAGCCTCTGCTGTGTCCCTCTGTGCTCAGGTTTCAGCCAATGAATGAGAGCGTGTCCTCTCACAGACAGGAAGGAGCAGACTCAGAGCAGAATACTACAAAATAAAACAGGAAACACCACCAAACCTCACATTCTAACGTATGAAAACAAAGACAGAAAAACTGAGCAGTGGCTCCGTGCAAGCTATGAAACACGTTTACAGTTTGAAAGTTTGGGAAACGTGATGATTTCAGTGATGTTTATGATCAGTGGAGCCTGCTAGCATGCTGCACGTCTCTCATGCTAATCTGAGCCGCTGATCACTGCCATCACCTCCGTCTCCCTGTTGTTCTGTGTCGCCTTCATTTAAGTCATAAAATGTGGCGGTGGAGAGCGCGGTCTGTGCTGCTCGTTCAAATTACAGAGAAATGTTTCAAACGGGGGTCGGCTCCGCTGATGAAAAATTCACAAACATTCAGGCTGTGACTTCAGCGCGTTTCTGTCTATTAAGGCTGCTGCTGCCGGAGAGATTGGCACTGTGGCTTCTGCCTGTGTGATTGAGCGCTGATGTAAGATGGCAAGGCAACAATGAAAGCCTCGCTCCTTAAAAGATTTTCTTTGGAGCGGAGCGGTTGAAAAGCTTTCAGCAACATTACCGTCAGAAATAAGAAAAATAAACAGCAAACAGCTAAATGTGGACAGACAGGTGCATCACCGGGAGTTGTTTTAGCACGCGTCCAAATGTTTTCATTCAAAGCAGGAAACCTAAGTGAAAGGGAAGGAAGTCTCTTTGTGTCGGCGCCGAGGAGGAAGCGCCGTCTTTGAGCGGTGAATTAAAGGCAGCAGGGCGCCGTGATGGCTGCTGAGGAGCCCGGTGTTACCGTGGGCGGGTTAGGCCTGGTGAAGGTGTGATGGTAACCTTTACCAGGCCAACCAGCACAGGGCCACCAGGCCAACCAGCACAGGGCCACCAGGCCAACCAGCACAGGGCCACCAGGCCAACCAGCACAGGGCCACCAGGCCAACCAGCACAGCACCACCAGGCCAACCAGCACAGGGCCACCAGGCCAACCAGCACAGGACCACCAGGCCAACCAGCACAGGGCCACCAG
>JAOWBC010000002.1:20377974-20404207 GCA_028566105.1 Hypoplectrus providencianus | reverse complement strand
AGAGAAAAATGATGTCCACATATGGACACCAGGTCTGAATCAGACTAGACCTTTACATTTACTAATTATTTGCATGTCATTGAAAACTTACAGTGTTTATATTCATATCTAACCAATAATAAGCCATGAAATATGATTGGACTTCTTTTATTTTCCATGTTTGGGTTTGGAGTGACCGCTCCCACGTTCCTTCAGACTGTCGGCCATTTTTAATTTTACCTGTAGAGTGGTTGACTCTTCTGACTCTACTAGATGGCAGAAACAGCAGTTAGGCAGAATGAACGATGGTGGTATAACCCAAAATGTGACGTCCATGCATGTGGATGCCAGGTCTTAAGAGGATATAGTATCTTGATTGGCTTGTCAATGGGACAAAGGCATTTACAATCCTAGAATAGGTCTGAGAATTTGAGGTTTCAAACTAAATCAAGAATTACTCCTGCGGCGCACCAGAACAAAGCCTCGCTCCGCTCCACAGCAGAGCCGCTCAGTGGTTAAAACAGAGCACTCAGTGTTTGTACTGGGTCGCTCAGCTCCCACTGGCAAACCTGTAAACACAAGTAACTCTGAATGTTGAGCAACACAGTCCCCCCCCCCCCTTCCTCCTCCACCACTGGAGCGAAAAACAGCTGCAGAGACGAGCTTTCCTCGCCATCGCTAAGTTTTTCCTCATGGAAAAAAAAAACAAAAGCACTTTATTCTCCTGTTTCTTTGTATTGATAGAGATGATTCATCAGCTGTGCTACGGAATGCATTTGACAAATAGCTATTTTGATCTGGTGTTATAAATACTTTGAGCTTGTCCCAGCATGTTCCACCAGGCTCTGCTGCCGAAATCAGCCAGTCACTCCCAAAGGAACATGTCTGTGATGCTTTTCCAAAATAATGTTATATTGACATCTATTTAGAAACTGTTAGCTGTACTTTGGGAACATGAACACGTGATATGAAGGGATAGTCGACTCCAAAATAAAAACTACAAATTGATGTACAAAATAACTATTAAACAAAAAATATCTAATCTTGACATCTTTTACATTAATTGGTAAATAATTAACAAATGTTACAAATAAAAACCTTAAATCCATTTGGGTAAACCTAATAATGGAACAGCATTACTGCATTTATGATATAATAAAAATATTAATAACTGTATCACCATTAACATAACTTCACGATAATTCTGCAGTGGTTTCACTCTTCATTATATGGTGGTTTGATTTATATAAAGGATCCAAGTGATTTTTCAATGCACTTCCATAAAGTCAACAAACTTCAGACTTGGTTTTTTTTTCTTAAAGAAGGAGGGTGAAAAGACACTATTTGGGTCCAGCACTAAAAAAGTTCCTTAATTGGAACTACTTCATGAATTTCCTTGCCTGTTAGATGCCCTCATCTTTTACACTCCAATCCCTCAGTTTACACAGAAACACTTGTTTTCTGTCAAACATTTGAGGTCTAACCAAAGATAATGCAGTTATTTTCTCAGACTAGAAAAAAGCTCCTCCAGTGCTGCTGATATGAAACAGTAAACTCACCATTATGTGTAAAGATGTGGTGTTCCCCTTGAAGCCATAAAGGGGGAACCACACATATATTATGCTTTAACTAAACACCAGCATGTATTTTGGTCTGCCTACCTCCGGTGACCTCACACATGGGGGTGATTGGCGAGTCATCAGGTGGGACGCCGCCGAGGGGTTCGGGCTCCACCGAAGCGTTGCCAGGGATCCGCAGCACCAGAGCGAACAGACGCTGGTCCCAGCGGAAGGGCTCCTTGGTCAGCTCGCTACCCGGCAGCGGGGTGGTCAGAGGCAGATGGAGCTGCACGGAGGAGGAGGGAAACAGAGGATTGAGTGTTACAGAGAAAATGATGAATATACAATCACTTTCTCTCTCTAGGTATGATCCATGCCTCAAGAGATGACAGAAATGTGTTACTTGATGCATTTCATTACCATTTATACTGAGGCAGCTCTCCATTGTTTTCGAATAAAATAAAATAAATACATAAAAAATGCAATCAGCAGGATTTTTGAGGGCAATATTCAGGAGGTGACTTAATTTATCAGATATTTATTTCGCTGCCCTATCCAATCATAGACATTCTTCTTTGGTTATCCTATGAATCATTTCTTTTTTTTTTTTTTTTAAAACAGAAATTGCAAATAATGTTCTATATCCAGAACATATTTCCAATAAAATATTAAAGCACATAAAGCATCATAGAGGATTTAGTTCATACTGCCTTCCCCAAGTCATCAAGAATACAAAGCAGATCTGAGGTTGGTGTTCATTAATCAACAATAATTAACTAATTAACATCAAGCCAACACAGACTTCAAACTGTGCTTTTAATGCTATTAAAAGATCTCCACACTTGATTCATCAACCCTTCAGAGTCACCAGCTTCGCTCCATCAAACTGCTCCTCATATACGGATTCTGACTTTCTCGTAGATTTTCTTTTCAGACATTTCTTCTGCAGCCCAGACTTTCAAATAGCTGCCAGAAGAGCAGCAATTACAGTGAAAACTTCCCACCAAACCCTGCTCTGTAACTCGTGCCCAGCCTGAGCGAGCCTGGAAACATCGGCGAGGCCGTGAATTAGACTGCGGCGGCAGAATCAAGGATTTAATTGCATGTGTTTGACCTCTGTAACTTTTGCCTCTTAAGCTGCAAATTTGACTACACGGCTTAATAGAGTCCTCTCCGTCTCACAGGGAGTAGTGGCACAAATATTCAATGTGGATGACAACTTACAGATGGAGAGGCAGAAATAAATTAATTATTTAGGACAGAATGAGTTACTGAGTCACTGGGAGGACAGCTTTACTCTGATGAGCCGACCACAAAGGAATCATCGTGTTCTCAGCCTTTCAAAACGCAAAACTACACACTGAAATGACCTGTGGTGGTCTGCTGTCAGAATTAGGCAGAAAACATGAGTCAATCAGCAGAGAACTAAACCTCGACTGCTAATCAATTAAGTTACTGTTAACTTATTTAAAAAGCAAAAACATTTTGAAATGCCGATTCTGACTCTTTAAGCTTTGAATCTAGTTTCAAACTAGTTTTGGTCCGATTTTGCATGAAACTTGATGCATGTGAATGCAACATTGACCTTGGTGGAGGTCTGTGCTCCCAGAGTTCAATCTTCAAAATTCTGATCAATCTTATTAAACTGGGTTTTGTACACTTTGTCTGAGAAAATCACTTCCCCAAAATCTATCTATATGTTTTTCTAACATTTTAAAAACCTGGAGAGTCAATAATTCACCACATATCAGAATCTTCACTGAAACTATTATGATAGCAGGTAGAAGATCTTTTGGTTTTTAACTGCTGATTACATATAACAAGCTCTTTTAATTTGCCAACTGTGGGAAGTTGTGACTTCTGTTATTCTTCAATGTGATTATGTTTAGGTTAGTGGCATCCCACAATAAGAAAGGCATATATGATGCTGTGAGCGGGCAATGGGGGGGTTCTTGACCTTAAATATTAAAAAGTTTATATGAGCTGTTCTGTGAATTTAAAGCGCTAACGGGGAAGGGTCTGATGGTGTAATGGATGCTTGTGTTAGAGTGAACATTGTGCTCAGGCAGGCTCCTCATCATAGCAAGCAGGAAGCCCTCCTGATGTTGGCTGACCTCGTCTTGGACTCCACCGCCGCTGGTCAACTTGTTGCCGTCCGTGATGGTGATGATGATGGCGGGCTCGAGGAAAAAAGGATTCCTTCCCTGCAGAGATGAAAAAAAGACAAATTCACAATTGAATACAAAAGTCACAACGGCAGAAAAAAGCATTGCGTCAGAATCATAATTCATATAAGAAATGAGCAGTTGTGTAATTATAGCACCTAAAAGTCTGAGGCATAAATGAGCGCAGATAAGTTATCATTATGAAGATAACTTACAGCGGATCTATTTTAAGTGAGTGCCTTTGTGAAACAGAGAAACTTAACTCAGGGGAATAATGAAAGGAAACAGTGGGAGTACAGTCTTTAGTAGAACAAATCTATACATCTGAGACAGCTATTAGTGAGCATCTGCAGTTATGTGTTCATCCTTTCCTCCACAATGTGAGACGACATTACCTGAGGATTCATCCGAAACCTCTCTCTTCCCTGCCAGACCCCCGCGATATTTCATGACACCAGCACTCCACACACACTGATAAAATGAAACTGGAGCAGCACTGCATTTATCACTATGCATCAGCCCCGTGGGATCTCCACAGAGGCCACAGAATAACTCGGTGAGTTAACAGTGTGAAACCTCAACGCGGGCCTGTCAGCAAACAGTCAGCACAGCGGACCTCACTGCAGAGTCACACCGAGGCTTCATAAAGGCCATCCTGTTCTGACACTCTGTGATTATTAATGGATGTGGACCCGCTCAGTTTGGACTCTACCTGCAGGCTGAGGTTTCTGCTGAATGATGGATCTGTCCAGTTACACAAACAACCCAAAGTAAACAGAGCAGGATACTACCAAGATCCACTGTACTGCAGGTATCCATGACAACCTGCCTTTTTTTTCCCTGCTACCCAAAAAAAAATCCCATTATGATATCGAGCACTTCCTTAGCATACGAATGAGTTGGCGATGAGGCTAACTTGCCAGACGAGTGATGATTTCATCCCTGTCACATCTACTCGCTTTAGTTTTTACTGTTGCTATGCAATTAGGTGTGGGTCACAAGGGGGCTAAAAATCAGTCAATTGCCGCTTTAAATTTAGGTTTTGTCACATCACATCAGTTCACAATGATGATACAGAACAGCAGCCAGATCGGCTCCTGTAATCTCATCCAGTTCAGTCTGACAGGTGAGTTATCATCACCTGTGGAGCTGCAGCAAAGAGCAACGCAAAAACAATCACTAAATATTTTAACAAGACTTGAATATGCAATATGTCAGTATTATCTTTTCCTTGCATTATGCCTCTGAATCCCCAAACCTGTCAGCCAGTTTCAAAAGTCTCTTTTCTTATTTTTAAAGAATACTTAAATAGCAGTAAAAACAAATACCATTATCATTGCCAGAAATTATAAAAAACAAAACTCATTGTAGGATTTTCAAATTTCCAACAGTCCTTGAACAAGTCATGTGTGACAACAAATGAGTCTGTCAGAGGGAGATAAACAAATTTAGGCTTAAAATAGTAACAATTTACCAAAAATTATTCTACAGGTCTCATTTAAGATTGTGCCATAAACTAGTCTTTTATAACAAATAAACCATTTGTGCTAACCAGATCCAGTAAAAAACAGAAAATTCTGCACTCCTTAACGCAACTAAAAAGGTAAGAATGACTACACTGAGATCAACAGTTGCATGACCAAAATTAAGTGAAATCTTAGCAGAACTACAGGCTGAGGTTGTAAAAATGCATATATATGTATAGTAAGTAAAGCCCAATTTTTTTCAATATAAGTGAAACTTGTGGGCTTTTAGAAAAATAATTATATATCTTTCATCTCTCCCAGTCTACTAAATTTTTAAGATATTCAACTTGCATGCTTGTGCCATTTCTATAGAGGTGGAGAACTTACATATTGCAGTAAAAAAAAACAAAAAAACAAGCCCACTATCAGTTAAAGCACAAAAACCCCTTGAGACTGCTTGGCGGTGAGAGGGTTAAAAGAGACAACAACCTAGATGTACATCAATGCTGAAAATAATCAGTAATTGCAGCCCCAATCATCTGCAGCCGACTTCTTAACCACGTCCGTGTAAAGCAGCCGGATCAGAAGCTCAGCCAACGCAGCGGCCGGCTGATGGAGATCCATTAAAAACCTGTTTATCATCCGCACTGACATGTTAACTTCTGACCAAACATCACATTATTCCCTCGCTCTCCTGCTTTCCGCTGCTCCGTCTTCTGCTCTTTCCCTGCTCTCTTAATGAAAGTGTGATCAGTGTCAGGATTACCCGCTGACTGGCTCCCTCCCTGCCTCCTTACTCCTCTTCATCTCCCAGGGGAGAGTCATCTCAGATGCCTGGCAACCTGGAGGGCTCTTTGTTACTGTAGAGAGAAGCACTCCAGGGCAATTTTAACTCCCCCACAGCCTTTCTCCCCTTCGTCTCCTCTCTCTCTCTCTCTCTCTCTCTCTGCCCCACTGAACATCTTGCACCTTGAGCACTTGCCATCCTGACAAATCAAAGTTGACTTTGCTTTATGAATCAATTTGTAAAGAAAAGCAGAGGATATTGAGTTATTATAAAGGGCACTTCAGAAACCATGTCAACAGAGCACAAGCTAACGCATCGCTTCAATCTGGCTTTGATTTACAGCTGCTGAGGTAAATTGATACAAAAAACACATAAAGAGAAGCGTGTGTAGTCATCAGAGCACTACTGAGGCCTCTGACAGCTCAAAGCAAAGAAAAAGTTCAGCCTTGGTGCTTTTCTGCTCGTAAACTTGAAATAACAGAGTCATGCATACGTTTATCTGAGTTAGCACAGGAAATTAGGTTTATCAGTAATATCCGGCCTGCTCTGATCACATAGATACTGATCAAAGATACGCTGCACAAGGTTTCCCTGGTATTAGTATTCTTGTAAATGCTTAATTTTGTGGTTAAAACATAAAAAAGATCAATAATCTGCTTGTAAAGAAATTGCTTTTATGCACTTGGTTTGCTACTTAAAAGAAAAAATAATTAAAACACAAAAATAGAATAGAAAAGCTCACAAGTGATGGACCACCACATTACTAAATGATTAGTCAATAAATCAATATACTGAAAATGAATTACTTTTTCAGTTTTTTATAAGCTAAAATAAATTTGGATGTTATTACTGAATATTTGGTGGATGAAAATGGGAAGCAATATGAAGACATATGGAGACTATTTTTTTAAAGTGATATATAAATCAGTTAGTAATTCTATAATTTTGAAAGGACTTAATAATTAGATCAATAATTATAATTACTGTCATTATGACCCTCCTTTAATATGACACCTTCCTTCAGACACTGACCTTCTGAAGAGGTCATTATATTATAAATACTGTTAAATCAACCTGTCATTAGAGGTCAGCAGTGACCGGAGCAGGACACAGTAACCTTAATCTCAGCATGAGCTGTTTGTGTTCACAGGCATGTGTCTGTGTCCGGATCGCTCGTGCCAACCCGGCAGCACGGTCGGCATTTGACATTCAAACTCCCCGAGCGTCTTCTATAAATCATGCATGCTTTATGTATGCAATCCCCCCAGTGAACAGGATGATCCATGCCATGTTAATGCCAGTTAAGCTTTCTCTTTTAACTGCTGCTGACTTACCTCCACACTGAAAAACAGACGTCCAGGTTATTCTATAATGACCACGAGAGACTCAGCTAGCAGTCAGGCCGAACTTTTACATTAATTATGACTATTCTGGCAGTCAACTGAAACTCATTTCAAGACTCTGGACAAAGGACAAGAAAGTCTCACAGGGTGGTGTGATACATCTCTGGCAAGCTGTTTTCTGTTGCTTTCTAATGAGAAGAAATCCACTCATTCTGTGTAACACTACGGGGAAAGTAGCTTGTTGAAAGAAGAGTCATCTTCTGAAAACCTTAAACACATCCTATAATTTTTGTCCATCATGGCTTCATTTTCAACAACTACCTCCCTAAACTGGAGGTTTAACCACAAAGACTTAAACTGGTGAGGTCATTAGGCGGCACTTTTTGGAGCGGCGCCAAGAATATCAAATTAGTCACAGAAGTTGTGAGCTCAACGAATATCTGCTCGGCATATTCAGTCCCAATTAATTTTATGTGAATGTAGGTTTCCAGCTGTGAATGAGACCAACTCGGCTGCACAGCTGGAGCGCAGAGACTTGTTTTCAAATTCACAAATTAAAACAACACAATGGGGGAAAAAAACATCTACTGTAGGAGGTCTAGATTAAAGGGCGTCTTCTTTTCTGGTAAATCCTTTTCCTCAATCTCCTGACACTCATGATCTGAACAGAGTATTTAAATAATTAAAAGATGACTGCAAGAAAAATCAATGATTTCTGTTGACTTAAATTGGTGAAAATAAATCCCAGCTGCATAATTTTACACTGTCTAAATCTCAGCACAAGTAACACTATTATTATTCCAGTAAAATGTAAAATATGTATTTTTCACCAAATGCTTGAAAACGGAATTTAAATGCAAATCAGCATAGAAAGTTTAAAGGCCCTCTGGTAAGCAAGAAATTACATAAACTTGCACTTTTACCACCTTACATCTACCAAGCGAAACATTATGCAAGCCAAAAAAAAGCAGCACGGCAATAAATAATACATTAATGAAGGTTTTAATGTTCAGTTTATGTCAAAACTATTGACTCCATTTTAGGGTCGCTGTTGAAGCTGGGCTCTTACTGAGAGGGGTTTCAGGTATTTTGTCCGTCCCATTTGGGTCAATAAGAGATGGCTAAAAGAGTTGAAACACCTCTGAGGTAACGCCATACAATCATACAGAAACCTGCAACATGATCATTAAAGTTAATAACAACTTTTGGAAAACTGAACATTGTAAACCTTTTTAATTGTATAACTTAAAGCAGATTTGAAGTAAAATAGTGCATCAGTTTTAACTAAAGTACCATCCCAATTTTAAATACACCATGCACTTCACTTCTTAAGTTTCCAAGCTAATAATATTAGCATGAAGCTAAGAATGAGTAGGAGCATCGCGGCGTTATGCAAAACAAACTTAGATCGATAGTGAAATCAAAAGCAGATAAGTTGAAAAAGTTGTTCCTGTTTTTTTTGGTTTTTTTTTACTTTGTTGCCGTTGTTGGTGTCACAAGCACATGACTGAAAGTGTGTGGGGTCACAGTATGCAGGTGGTTGATGCTTGTAAGACTGGGGATAGGGGGAGGGGAGTTGGGGTGGAGGTAGTAAAAGAAAGAGGGTATTTTTGGGGGGCATACAGCACCTTGTTGTAAAACTTTTGTTTTTAATATACACATATCTATATCAACCCTGATTTCCTCTCTGCCTATTCAGTGCTACATACCTGTCCATAGTTGTCTATCCCAGTCACTAATCTATTGAGATTGAGTAAATCAAAAGCGGTCCTCAAGGACTGGCCGATAGACGTGAGTCCGGTTGCTTGCAGGTTCCTCAACTCTGTCATGAATGTTGCATGGCTCTCTTTCCATCCAGCCTTTTAAAAACAAAACAACAGCAACAGCAAAAACATGTTGGTTAATATCATGTACAATGATTTACATAGCTGCACCACTGTTGTGAACACTAGGCAACTTCTGCAGAAGTCAATGGTTAACTTTTTTTTTTTTAATTATATCACAGCTGATAAACATATAGGTCGCTTCCTCTCTGTTGGGAGAAGAAAAATAATTTGACAGCACTGCAGCCAAGATCCGTTTCTATCAGGCTACTACCAGCAGCAAGAGAGCATGAATTACAAAGTGGCAATAGGTGCCGGGACTAAAGAAACAATTTGGTCTAAACAAGTAAAAGTAAGCTAGTCTGTCATCCCCTCCTTCTTCTCCTCCTCCTCCTCCCTCTCCCCCCAGATATCACCTCGCTGTATAAATAACACCCAGAGTTCCTTGCTGCTCACATTGAAACAAAATGTCGGCCATGTTTTAAAAGGGGTATGAAAGCTCCTCCTGAAGATTTTCTCTACACAATTGATGTAGTGATCACAACGTGGTGGAGCTGATGGAGGGGGGACAGTCAATCTGCGCAATGTGAAAGCTGGACATGACCCGAAAACAAACTCTACCTTGATCCCGAACGGAACGTCTTCAAAATTTACCAACATATACCGGTCCCCTCGGCTCGCCGGATCTCTCCCTCTGAGCTGTGGAAATAGTAGAGAATTATTTACGGTTATCGAGAGATTCGGCTTTTGACAGGCGAGCTTGCAACAGTACAATGATGATCTGAACCGCAATCCCGCTCCGGGATCTCCCAATATGAGTGTGTCCCGTGGTTACAGTACCTTCATAAAAGTCTCAACAGCGCCTTTTGCTATGTCCAGATAGGTAGTGCCCAGATGGGTGCGCTGGTTCATTGAAGCGGACGTGTCTATCAGAAAAAGTAAAACGGGCATTGTGATGGTAATGACACGTTCTGCATGGACTTGGTGTCAGTACAACCGGCCAAAACGCAAAAAAAATCTTTTGTTCTCCTGCCGCCTGTATCACCTCTCAGCTAGCTAGCTAGCTGGCTAACTGTCTGTCTCACACATTCTTTCAAAAAAGTGTAAGAATAGTGAGTGTAGAAGCCCTTTCCGGGCGAACTAAACTAAAAACCTCACACCCTATGGGCAGGTTATGGATTCACGAGGGATTTTGATAATTTTTACAATATTTTGCAAATATTCCTAAGTTTCATAGTAACAAAGTTCCCCCTCATAGTGTGTCCCTGCTTCTCCCTACACTGAATGCGCTGTGTCTTGTCCACTGGTTTTAACCTAACCGTCGCGTTTGACCCCGCCTCCCAAGCGGTCTTTCACCGTCACGTGTGCTAAAGCTGTCTGCTCATTGGTCGTCCCTGGCAGCTCATTACCATATCCAAATAAGGCCAAAGCTGAGCGTCTCATGCGCATGCTTGCTTGTCTGAGAGGCAGGAATGCAAGGAAAATATTCTGTACATGCATTTTGTGTTTAAAGAATACAACATATGTGACGACGGACTCTTTTTTTGGAGCAATGCCGTAGTTGTGTGAGCAAATATTATTGGAGGATGAGCCAGTGTCTGCCCTGCGAGCTGATTACATAATCAACATTTACTTCATCCTATGCACGGGCGTGGGCTCCTGTGAAAGACAACCCCTAAGACTATGAGGAGAAAACTGATGATAGACAATGCAATTTTTTTTAAGCTGTCAAATATGCACCGAGGGGAACACAGTTAGCACTTGCTGACATTATGGCACTTGGTTTTCTTATGATGACCAAATAAAGACAGTCCTTTCTGACAAACGATGAGAAGGAAGAGCTGAATAGTGGCTGCAAGGGATTGACATGCGCGCACACGCACTCACACACCCTGCAGCTCTAAGATGGCTATACTTTGTCTTTCTTTCTCATATGTGCAATAATAACCAACATATCCCCTTTTAAAGAAAAACATTAAAACAGCATTAACCTGAAAATAGATTTACTGGGTGAGATGTATGCAAGTAAAAGTCAGACTTCTGTTGCTTCCCATCACAAACATTCAGTGGCATATGTTTCAACTTAATTTCCCAAACATTTTCTCTATGGATCTCCAACAGGCTCACACGTCATACTGGGCTGATTATAGGGTCCACTCTTAATGCCAAATGACACTCAAGCCAGACGTGCACGATTGTGCAATACAATTTACATAATGTAGCTCCTTGGAAAATATCATCACTTCCGCAAAAATAAGAGGAAACCATCCGGTGGCTGGCGGTTGATAGCGGAGAGGAGGAAGGTCTATTGCCTGTAGTTTGACAGAGTTCTCTCAAGCAAAACACAAACACACACACCAGTTCATTTTCCGGTGTGTCACTAACATGTCTTTCAGAATAAAATTAGGTAGCCTGAAGGTGGTATTTCTAGAGGACAAACTTGTACACCAAAGAAGTTGCCATTTATTGCAAGTGACACTGGTCAAGTGTGAACTGATTACTTGGTAGAGTCAGTTGCAGAAAGTAAGGTAACCAAGTGACACTCATTTTCTTTTTTAGTTAGAATTGTTTTTTGAGATACTCAAGTGGGCTGTATCAATTTTTGCAACTCTGATTTTAGTATGTTCAAGATAAATTCATCTGCAATTGCTATACAGTGAACAAGACTGTTGTAAATCACAAAACATAGGACTATTTCATAATATATGACGCACATGTGTAGGTTAAAGTACCCATCAGTAAATTGAAGGTCCACCTAAACCAGTTAACATGTTAATAAACAAAGTAACGATGATCTAGTACCCTACTCCCATAGGATGTGGCAAATTAATTTTTATAGCTTCTGTATAGTTTCTATAATCAGTAAAAGTGTAAGTTTAAAATTCAAATTTGTTTCTACGACCTATGCTTGCAATACAATAGTTTTTCTTTTTTTTAGTTGTGGGCAAAAACATAAAACTTGTTTCATATTTTTTCAGGCAACATAGCTACTGTACTATACTTTTACTAAAATTAGTTTATGACCTTTATTCTGGCGTCCAGACGAAATGGGACCGGAAATACTTGTTCTCATGTTACACATCTTTTTGTAAACAGCTCAACAAGAGGTGCCCTACTGGGAAGTGTTTTCCTGTCACGTGTAACATCGTTGTTCATGCTGACTTTAAGACACAGCACTCAAAACAACATATACAATATAGTTTACCCATCGATTTGAGATAACAACTAGCTTGGATCCAAAATGTTACCAAAACATAGCTCACACAAATGTCAGTAACTGTTTTACTCTGAAAGTCAAGATCGGAAGTGTAACGATGTCTTGTTATGTAAGCTTGATTACTTCTTTGGCCTGTAAGTCATTGGCATGTGTGAAGTTACCAAACACTACCTAAGGAGAAGTGATGTTATTTTCTTTAAACTTAAAAGCAGACAGCACGCTTCTTCATTCCTTCTTCTTCTATAAATAAATAAATAAATAAATAAATAAATAAATAAATAAATAAATAAATAAATAAATAAATAAATAAATAAGCTCTTAAAATAGTTAAAGAAGACCACGTTCACAAAGGTTATACAAAGAACCATACATCTATGTGTTCTTCTTATAAAAAAAAAAAAAAATTGGTAATGGATAACTGATTTTTTTTTTCAAGTAGTACAATGATGAATGATGCTAAACCATCTATATTTGTTAAATTGTGAATGTGAGTATGGTATGCTATGGCAAAAATAGAAAGAAGCCTTAATAAATTAAATGTTATTAAATATGAACTAATATCATATTAAATAGAATATATATTGCACATTGGAATGATAATATATCGGACTGAAGTATTGAAGGTATTGATACTGCACAGTTTATGGACATTTGTGCAGTTATTGCCAGTTTTGGTGAGTAATAAAGGTTGTAAGAAAGGAACAACCTAAAAAGGCAATGAAATTTCAAACTGGAAGAGGATGTTCCACAACTTGGTGACTCAAAAGTTGTTCCTTTCAATATATTTTAACATATTTATAAATGAAATGATCTAGGTATGTACTTTCAGAGACTTTAATACTTTTAAGTTGAAAATATAGCTTTTAAAGTTTTACAGGAAGTCTTATTTTGTAGACCGGAAACGCTTAATGCCTGAATGTAGGCGGGTGTGTGTGTTGTCAGCTGACTGGCAGCATCTCTGGCAGCCGTCACAACACCGTGTGCTGCCCACTGAGCTGACAGCTAGCTAGCAGCTACTAGCCGGGGCTCTGCTGTCGGAGGACCGGGGTAGGGGGGTTATGTTTCCCGGAGCCAGAGCCGTAGACGGAGGTTTGTGTACCACCAACTCATGGCGGCCGAAATTCAGCCCCAACCGCAGGCTCGGAAGCCATGTCTGCTGAGCAAAATCGAGGCTTTCCAAGATGTTGTGACCACGGCGGTTATCATTCCAAAGGAAGACGGCGTTATCAGCGTGTCCGAGGACAGGTAAGCCTTCAATTCCCAATGTTTAACCCTCACTTGAGTTGTTTTTCCCCTCAGCAATGCCTCCCCACCTGTCGGTCATTGATTAAACCCCTGTGGCCGCTTGGTTTAATAATTTCAAAGCCGTTTGTTTTTTCGAAAGTCCAACGGTTTACGGTTAAGATATCGTCTAACGTTTCTATAAGTATCAGCTGACATAGCCATTTGAGCAAATTAAATGCTAGTTATCCACTTTATGATTTCTGAATTTTATACCATTATCCAATAAACCTAATTTATCAGAAATATATGTTATTTATGAGTTTTTACTCCGTGCTATATTTTTTTAAACAGCGGCTAACGTTAGCCTGCTAGCTTCCAATAATACAGCCATTCAAAATTGTTATCTGTCTAAGCAATAACATATTATTACGGAGTCACAGGAGTGCTATAGAACAATCTGTTAAAGAATAACAAAATACAGGTGGAGATATTAAATAAAAAGAAATAATAGAAACAACAATAAAATAACTCAATAATAAAAACTAAATGTGGAAACATAAAAGCAATAGCAAAAAAATCAAGAGATGAGATGAGCACATATATATTTTAATGTATTTGCTAATGTATTTTCTCTGTACATTAATTTAATATTTATTTTTGTTTTATTTTTTTTTTTTAATTGCATTTAAGTTTTAACGTTTATTTAGTTACTTTTCTTCTGCATATGTTTCTTTTCCCTTCTGTTTTGCTTGGGAAAAACAAAAGCAGTAGTGTAAAGCATAAGGGACAACATGGATAAAATAAATGAATTGCATTATTTAATGTTTAGCAATAGAGACATTTATATGCAACAAACAAAATACATAAATACGTTTGTATAAAGAAATTAATGTTAAAAAAATAATTAAAATAGTTATATATATATATTTTTTAAGATTTATCATATTATTTATATGTCTTTAAAAAAACCCTGCTTTTTTTCCTGATTTATTTTGTTATGGCATCGATATGTTATATCACCAACAGTCATATACATTTCTAGTTTCACTTTTGGTCCAGTATGCGATTACCAGTTGGAAAAAGTGCACTCTCACTCTCCCAGTTTTGCACCTGCTTGGGGCTGTATGTGCCTTCTTTGGTTGGTATACCTAGTCTATCAACATCTTTAAGTGCTTGAGGGTGTGTGTGATCATCTGCATGTTCAAAGGTTATTTGTCCTTTGTAGTCTTAGGAACTTTACCTTACACTCATGTTTTCCTTAAAAAACATATTCATCAAAATTGGAATCAGATACAGGTTTGTTTTCAAGTAGGTTTACATACAAGACATTTTCTTGGTATTTTGATGCATTTGTCACAATAAGCATAGTAGGAGAAATATATAACTGGTACTGCAGGTAAGGAAACTGAATATAAAATAGAAATGTACAATTAGTAAAAATGCTAAATACGTCCTTAAAATATCTCATGGATCATTATAGTGAGGGCAGAAACAGAAATGTAAAAAATATGACCCAACAGACCTACAAACTTGGAGGAGGAGGCTGTAAAGCAAGAATGTCCAATCTTTTCCTGCCAGGGGCAACATGGAGAAAAAAGTACAGTCCCAGCCCTTGTGACTTTTAGTTTTAGAGGATTTTTTAAAACAAGTTTTATACTTGAATCTGTGCTATGAGGATTTCATCACTTTTGAGAGAATCACAGCACTGCATCCTAAAAAGTCAAAACTTCATAGCACATAACTTTTTTCGTATTTGTCCTGGGAGCTTGAATTCACTCTGTTTGGCCTTACTTCCAACATGACATATATTAAACACTGTACACACGACTGAGCAGTATGTCTGTGAGAATGAATATCCTGTTAGAATAACATTTCCGCCACATAGGCTGGCTAAGCAAATTTTTTCTTTCACTAAGAAATACCTTAATTTAAACAAATGCTGTAGAAACATTATCTTAATTCACCAACACTGTGTTCAGACTTGTGGAAAACTTGCAGGCCTACTTATTATCTCACACAAAGAATGCTCAGGAATACAAAGGAATCAGTACTAAACCATAACAATTATCGATTACCTATCGATTCGTATAATTTACATGACTATAAGAATTATTTTGGTGGTGGCTATTAATGTCCTGTTTTCTCAGGACAACAGGACTTTATTTCCTACCTGCCTGCTGTTGTTGTGCAGGGGACAGTGTTTAATGAGCGTTAAACGCAGCAGGCTGGAGAAGGCAACACTTGAAGAGTTAAGTGTTGCACTCCAGATGCCATGAGGGCTCTTGGTCACGCAGATGCTAAATCATTTTGGTTTCATTCTGCAGGACGATTCGAGTATGGCTGAAAAGAGACAGCGGTCAGTACTGGCCCAGTGTCTACCACACAATGACAAGTAGGTATTCTTTCCCACTTTAACCTATATAACTATGTATTTTTAAATGTTTTTTTTAAGGTTATACTGTTTCATTTATGACCTTAAACAAGGCAGAGACTGTGTTTGAATGACCTGAATGAGTTTTCATTAGAATCTGATAAGTCATGAATATGTATCTTTAGTAAGTGATGTTGTCCAGATAACATCAGCAGCAACATCTTGGGGCAGGCCTGTTTTTTTTTCTCCTAGTACTTCTTCTTCTGCGTGATTGTCGATACTCATCAAGGCGAACATAATGAATCGCAGAGACGCCACTTTACAGAATGACATAAAAGCGTTGAGTTTACATGCTCCTGAAATGAGATTAAGGTTCACAGCTGCTGTAGGTGCATTCACCCTCCTCTGCTCAGTGCTGCAGTGCTGCATGTCTGTGACACTGTTTGTCCTTGTTTCCCTCCAGTTGTGCAACTAAAGGAAATACCATGCTGCCATCAGCAAGATGTGTAGTTCACAGAGCCACTACCAGAGGCTGCAGTGAATGACATTTCAGTCTACTGATAGAAAAACTGAAAGTGCGTTGTAATCACTTCTTTCAGGATTTACAGATAAAGCAATAACAGTTTTTCTTCAGTTTTTATATTGGGCTAAACAAAGAAGAAATCTTGACTGAAATTCCATAAAACTTGATATTCTTTTGGTAGTTTTTCATTCCTCTGAATTCATATTGTTTGAAAAATACTTGATTTTAACCTTATAATTTTTTCAAGGACAGGAATATGCTTGAATTGGGAACATAATCTGGTTAATAGACATTGTTTACTCTGTGTAAATATATTTTTTGCAGTGGCTTTTCTTATATCAATTTTGATGTGATAAGAACGACTTTGACAGTCTGAAAATGTTTGGTTTAAGTACCTTAAAAGTATTGAGATTTTATAAAACTGAATCCTGATAAAGGCATCTTCAAGCTCCTTCATCATGCATCTTTGACATATGCTGTGCTTTCTAGAAACTATCACACAAGTGAATTTGTAGGTTTGTGGTCTAACATTTCCTTTTTTTTAAAATGTTATTCCCTAACCCTCAGGCAACACATTCAGGAAATTGCGACAGCAAACTGTATCCAAATGGTTCAGTGGTTGACAGAAACATCTAAATTATCCGAGGCATATTGATCTGTGAGGTTATTTTCACAACAACAAATCACATAGAGCAGAGTTACAGTTCAAAAGTGAATTATTTTGAGATCTGTTCTGTCTGCAATCTTAGCCTATTAAAAAAAAAAAAAAGACTTAAAAAAGTAGGCCTATAAAAAAAAAATTATGAAGATATATTTTTTATTTTCTTTCAGCCGTAAATACACACACATGCCGGCATGATGTTCATGATTCTTGTTTGTCTTTGTGCCTGCAGCGTCATGCTCCTGTATGTCCTTTAACCCGGAGACCAGGAGGCTGTCCGTGGGGATGGATACTGGAAGCATCTGTGTAAGTGCTGCCTTCAAACACAACCCCTCTGGCCTTTCCTGCACTCACCCCTCTGAATGCTATTTGCTTTTCTTGCTGTTTCAGTAGTAATTTGCCTGAAGGGTGCATGTGATCCATTTGGTTGTATGTTTGACAGAATGTTTACACTAAGAACCTGTGATATTTGTTTGAGATAATGTACCTTTGCACATTAAATGGAAAGCAGAAAGGAAAAACCTCTGACTTTTCAAATGGTGTCTTTCTGTGGGAGATTTATAGAGGTTTCTGTGGAACCTTAGTCGAATTCAGAGTAGACCGAATTGTGGTTCAATTGTGGTCTTGAGGACGAAATTTGACTGTGGTCTTGTTGGTTTGAAATAGTTTGATTTTATGACAAACAACTAATGTTGTTTTAGTGTAATGCACACTGACGGTACAGGCCAGTCTATTCTGAGATGCAGCATTTTTAGCGATTGTTGTTTGAGAATTTCACAGTGGGAGTCATTTGCTTTGGAACACGTTGGCCGAACACAAAGTCAAAGTGTTTTATGATGGGTGTTGGCCCCAGTGGAAATCAGACAGAGAGCAGTTCTTCTTTTCAGCGGCCTATGCGAGCCTGCAGTTTTAAAACAGTAATTTGCATTTACACTTTTAGAAAGGGGGAAAGTATTTGCCTTTCTGCAGGAGGAAGTACTACACTTTAAACATAACCATAAAGAAAAACATTCATTTTTCAGCATTAAAGTGTTGCTACATACAACACAGTAACAAAATTTGTTTCCCAACTATGGATTTTTTTTTGGAAACCTTAGTCATTCAGTCAGTGTGAACACTTATCTCCACTTCCTGTCTTTCAGGAGTTCATCCTGTCAGAAGACTACAATAAGATGACCCCAGCAAGCACTTACCAGGGTGAGACAGGAAGTGTGTGTGAATGTGTGTGTCGGTCAAACGTGTCTGGAGGAGAAACAAAGGATAACATGGTTGTTTTGTTTTGAAACATCACTTTAACAGTTCAGATATAATAAAAACTAAAGCATCAACAATAATATTGAAAAATATTTTTCTTCAGATTTCCTCAAAAGCTTAACTGTATTTATTTGTTATTACATTTTTAACATTACTTCAGTCAGAGGAGACAACACATAGCTACACATTTGGCCCAGAACTTCTATAACAAACCGCTAACTTAAAGCTCCAATAAGACATTTAAAAAACAGCAAATAATAACCTTAATCTTGTCCCATTTAAAGAAAATAAAGTTTACCGGTTTTCTTTATCATTTGAGTTGAATGGTCCTTTTAAAATGAAAATATCACTGTCTGATACCTGCAGACATCAAGCTATGTGATACCTTCATATTTGTGTCATCAGGTATATAACTAACCTGTACCTTGATATTTTCAAAAGGTGCTTTCTGCAAGATCTACAATTCTCTCTAATATGTGGGCCTGTTATTTATCACTGCATGTTTTATTATTACTGAGGCAGTTTCAGGACAGTTCACTGTTAATAAAGTCTGCTCAGCTCCATGCACTGAAGGCTTTGAAAACTCTGCAGCCTGAGGAGTGTTTGTTCTCTGGCGGTTTTCATAATTCATTTCTTTCTTTTGAGTATAACTCACTCAGAAATAAATGGACCAGAGCACCACTGATCGATCTCTACACGTCTCCTCTAAAAAAAATTATAGTGTGACTGCACATACACACTGTGGAAAAAATTGGTTCTTAGATGAATGCGCTGCAGAGTAATATTTTATGTTACCCTTCATGGTATGTACCTTTTCTTCTATTGTTGATCAGAGCTTTTCTTAAAGAAGTGGTGCTGAATCATAATTCTCTACTGAAGCATCTTTCTGTTTCATAAATAGGGTGCTAATGCATATTTCTGTGCAATTCTAGCACACTCAATATGCTGATTATGCTCTGTTTTAAATTTAGTGACACCACCCTACCCAAGATTTCTGCTTAGACCCAGTGAGGGTGATGGAAATAATTGTTAAAATATATCTCATGTGCTGTATTTATGTGTGTGTGTGCAGCCCATCAGGGCAGAGTGACCGTGGTGCTGTTTGTGTTGGAGATGGAGTGGCTTCTGAGCACCGGCCAGGATAAAAACTTCAACTGGCACTGCTCGGAGAGTGGCCAGCAGCTGGGGACGTATCGCACCGCCGCCTGGGTGACAGGACTACAGTATCCTTTAACGCCCCTCCGTCCTTTCCTGGCCCGTTTGTTGTCTTGATTTGTCGGCTACTTGGCCCTTAAAGTGCGCTCAATGAACCTGACAGCTAAGCTCCCTGCTAAATGGAGTGTAGTGGACGTAACCAAGTGGGAAGTGACGGGCCATCTTTGGTGCTCTGGACTGTGAAAAATCTCTGGCTTTTTATTATGACAACACCAGTCTATTTTAAGGCAGCAGAAACATAAGACAGGGCAATTTAGATTAGCTTCCAGTTAGTTTGTACTAATGGGAAAGGCTAACAATAGGCATCAGTCATGCTGTTGTCAAGGAAACGGTCTGAGTAGGTTTCAGTAATGGCCAGATGAAAGGCTGTGAGTGCTCAGCAGCGACACGGATCCATACCAATGAGCCTGCTGAGAGGTCATCACACTGCTGCTGTCCTGCTAGCCTCTACATGCTAACCAGAAAGGGTCCAAGCATAGATGCACATCCCCATTTTAAATATATGCTTTTATTTTGGGACTTTAAGGTATTTTTTCAACATCAATGTGGTGACTCTTATTCAGCCGGTCCTGTTAAACACTTGTTCATCAATATGTGTAAAAAGTCACATTTTAAATCAAAGCTTGATTTCAGCCGTCACTAGTGGTTCTCAAACTGTGAAGCAGACCCTTTGTGTGAAGTGTAGAGCCATTGCAGTCAAGGCTTACTTGACCCTGTGGATAAATGGCATTGCTAATGCAAGTGTGAATGAATCCTATTCATGTAGATTGATCCAACTCGGAAAAAATCAAGATATCAAGTATCAAATAGCAGATATATTCAGGAAAATGATGCTCATCAAGCGAACTGGCAAAAGGAAACTAGTCAAAGAATCACTTTGAAAAGAAGTCTAGTCAAAGAATCACATTTTTTATATTATTTTAATATTTAATTTAAGTTGAATTAAATTTAACTGTTCGGAAGTTATATTTTATTTTCTCCTTTAATGCATTTAGCAAATAGTATTAATGGATGATTTTAAGAGAGGAGATATGGATCTTGATCTAATGTTTTTTTTTTTATTATTGTAATCTGTGCTCACTGACAGAGAATATTTGATATCAGGTGCCTCAAGAGAGAGAAAGAAAATTTAAATTTCCAATACTTTCCTTAGTATTGTTGTATAGGTCATTCTTGTGCAGTGTTTTTTTCTCTCCTACACTGCGGACAGTGTTGTGACGATTTTGGTCCGTAGTGACTTAACCAGGTCAGAGGCGGCCACAGAGTAAAGGGCCAGTGAGAGAGCTAAGAGACATCCACTTTTCTGCCACTAAGAGGGACTTTGACTGAAATTCCACATGTTACATACAACAAACGGATAAACTGTCTGATTCACTGTGCAGCTCAGGGGTCGTGCTGTCATTACAGTTAGATTTGTCTTGTTTGGTTAAGGTTTTAGTTGGTGTAAGAGATAAAAATCAAACCAGATGCATCATTTTTGTAAGCAAGATGCAGTTTCTTCTTGTTTTACCTTAATGATATCTCAGGTTTGATGTGGAGACCAGACATGCCTTCGTAGGAGACCAGTCTGGTCAGGTCACCATCCTGAAGCTGGAGCAGGACAGCTGCAGCCTGGTTACCACCTTCAAGGGACACACGGGTACACCATGCACACACACACACACACACACACACACACACACTCTCTGTACACACTAGTGCTGAAAGATTAATCAATTAGTTGATCGATTTACTGATTTTTTTCTTTATCATTGCCTCATGAATATCTTTGTCTTTGCATTGTTTTGGGGGAAAAAGTAAATAAATAATCACTCCTTACAGCTGGAGCACAAACACTGATGAAGCTTTAATTCTTGCAGCCTCAGCCTTTTCTACAGAACATGAGCGGCAACATTATTGTGAGAAAACAGAGAAAGGTGTTTACCTAAATTGTGTCGCAGCTGCCTGATATTTTTTGCTTCCCGCTGCCTTTTTACTCTCCCAATCCTTATTTAAATATTAGTTTTCAGAGAATGAGCAAGTATTTTTTTTCTTGTGTGCGCCATGGGCGTTTTGTTTCTTTGGTTGATATTAAAGAGAGAAGCTTTTAAGAAATGCTTTTATTATACTTTAACTAATGAATTATAACTAAAACATGTGTCATTTTAAACTATGAAATGTGCTAAAGAAACAATTATAGATTTTTGCAGAAATATATAAGCCAAGAACACAGCTTTTGTCAAAAGGGAAAAGGGAGATTAGGAGTGGAAAATTAAATTTAGATGCATACATTATTTATTTTATATTCAAAGAAACCGAAAATAAACCTCCATTGTTCAAACAACAGCTGCTTTGGAAAAAGGGAGTCAGTAAAATATCTTCAATGAGATTAGAATTCTCAAACTCAGTAGTTTTACTGTAGAATAAAGACATCTGACATAGTTTTAAGACCACCAGTTCAGGGCCAGGAACAAAGATCTTGAAATTAGTGAAAGGATTGACTTTCATAATGTCATTTAAAAAGCAGACTGCATTAACAAAGACGACATGAGTCATTTGTGTAACCAGTATCAGTCAAACTAGCCTTAAGGCTCTCCTTGAAAATGAATCTATGCAAGAAATATTTTATAATCTATAACCAAATGAAACAACTGTTATGAGAATAAATACATGTATGTTTTGTGCACAGCTCTTGTCCCGATGTTCGTCCCTGTTAATTGGACTTGTGATGTCTTTGTGTTGGTGTGTTCGACTTACATGTTAGTTTTTTTGTTGTGCTTTGCTCCAGGTAATGTGACGGCGCTGTGCTGGGACCCGGTCCAGAGGGTGCTGTTCTCCGGCAGCTCAGACCACTCCATCATCATGTGGGACATCGGCGGCCGCAAAGGCACCGCCATCGAACTGCAAGGACACAAGTAAGAATCACAAACATCCACTCCTGAATGTAGTTATTCATCTGAACGAACTACAATGATGATTATTTTTCCTCGTCTGATGGATTGTTATTGTCTTTTTTTATGGCCCTGAGCTATACATTCTGGTAAAACTTTACCATGTCAGTGTTTTATGGTCATTATGGGGGAATTAAAATATCTTACGAATCTTTCTATTGATGAATATCCTCTTTCAGACATGCATGCTATAGAAAAGTGATGGCAGTGTCACATGCTGGCCTCATGTTTGAATACCCTGAGGAGTAACTTTCTGATAACATTGCAGTCGAAATAGAAAACCTTGCAACATTTCTGTAAAATGTCCATGATGGCGCAACAGTTTTGAATTATACTTCACACACTGATCAATTAATTGATCAGTGTGTGAAGTATTGCAGAAATATTTTGGGTGCTACTCAGGGAGATGAGCTTACATCTTTTATTTAATTATAAATCGGTGCTTATTTCAATGTGAGACCAACATTTAGTTTGATATCACTTTTATATAATGATATGCACGCCGAAATCCAACAATGTCTGCAAGATATGGATGTATTTTACACCACAAGGCTGTTTTGGGAAGCATTTTCATGCAAACCAGTTATGTTCATGATAACATGCCGGGACACCATCCGTCTCTGCTCCGTGCTTCACAGTGACAAGGTTCAGGGCCTGTGCTACGCCTCACACACTCGTCAGCTCATCTCCTGCAGCTCAGATGGAGGCATCGTCATCTGGAACATGGACGTAACACGACAAGAGGTGAGAGAGAGGAGGAGGCAGCGCAGTGTGACATCCACCCAACACACAAACACACATTCACACTGAGTGAGCTGTAACACAGTGTGAAGAAAGACTGGAAAAATATGGAAATGTGTTGCATGTGTGTGTCGCGTGTGTTTGCACACGAGTGCTTCATGTACATACAGAGGAGTGTTTGTGTTGAAGTGCAGTTGTTCGCTCTCCCTCCGTTTTTTATTTTCTGTGATTAATTCTATTAAGGGATCCGTGAAAAGCCAGAAGATCAGCAGAATATCTTTTGAATTGTTTTCTTTTACACACACAGTCTGGCCTCAGTCTCGTATCCTCTCCCTCTGTGCTCCGCCTGTCTCCACACAGTTAGTTTGGACTTTATTGATTCTTTATCCACACAGAGTCACTTTTATTCCGCCTCTGTCAGCCTTTGTTGTTTGTTATTCAGTCTTTGTTGTTTAACCCAAATTCGCATGAGACACAGAGGTGCTGGGCGGATGAGTAAATATTTGCTTGTTGGGAAATAATTCCAACACCTTTCTCCCCAAATAACAAATAACAATTTGTTTAGGAATTTAAAAAATATGCAACACTGTGTTAATAAAAAAAAAAATACTAAGCAAGGGAATCCACCTCCTGAATCCTGAAAACTTTACATATGAGAGGGACATGAGAGTAATGTTAATATAACCTCCCAGCCTCTCAGAATTATTGATAAATAATAACCCCCTCAGAGAGAAAGCTAAAAGGCATAAATAATAAATAACAGGAAAGAGTCTCTCGAGCTTGACAGTCGTTAATCTGATTGCCCTCAGAGTTGGCAGGTTTAGCTGAAGACCAACAGAAGTGCGTGTCAAGTCTCGCTGAATTAAACCTGTTTTGTTGCTTAAAAATTGGCTTTAATCAAGTCTTCATATTGAGAGGTTTTACTGAGAGAAAGGACAGCTTGTCTTATTCTAAAAATGTGTTCTTGCAGACTCCAGAGTGGCTGGACAGCGACTCCTGTCAGAAGTGTGAGCAGCCTTTCTTCTGGAACTTCAAACAGATGTGGGACAGCAAGAAGATCGGCCTGCGACAGGTGCCACACTGCCACATTCACAATGCACTTTGTGTATGAAGTTAAAGGAAATCAAATTCAAAACCCTGTCTCTTACCTACAAAAGACCTTCTGGCTCAGCTCCTGCCTCAAGAAACTCCTCTTTTAATGTCTCCAATCCTCCCGCTCACTACGCTATTCCAGGGAGAGCCAACAAACTGGACTCTCCTCCTGTACTTCCCCCAAACTCCATCCGATCTGAGTTTATCTCAGTCTTTAAGAAGAGACTGAAGACCCCACTCTTTACTGAACACCTTCACACTTTAGTGATGATTAAGACAAAGAACTACTTCCGCTGTTTGCACTTTAGCAGATAAAAACATCTGTTAAATGACATTGTAGAGTTGTGGAAAATTAACTAAATTATAAACCAGCCCCAACAAAGTTGTGTGGTTCTAAGCTTCAATGAAAAACCTCAATTGGAGCTTTATTCACCTCAAAAATGACAAATGACTCATGTCAAAGGAATAAGACGCCTGAAGGTGCTCCTGATCTGTTCGATTTGAAAAAAATGTTTTAAAGCTTAAACCTACATTTTAAAAGTATGTTTTATGTCTGCACAGTTACTGTTTAAACTTTTACTGGTAAAAACATTTTTGAAATGTCATTCAACTTTTTAAAAAGTACATAATGAGGAGTTTAGGATCAAAAGACAAATTTCAGGACTCTGGCCCTAATAAACAGTTGTTGGTCTTGATCCAGGACTTCGTGGCAGAATCTAGATAAGCTACGACTTTCACTTTCTCTCCTGGTGAGTCGTGGCGCCAACCGACGCTGACATGTTCCCATCCTGTTGGTTCCTCAGCACCACTGCAGGAAGTGTGGCCAGGCGGTGTGCGGTAAATGTTCGTCCAAGCGCTCCACCATCCCCCTCATGGGCTTCGAGTTCGAGGTGCGTGTGTGTGACAGCTGCCACGAGTCCATCACTGACGAGGAGTGAGTACACAATCAGCCTCTGTTGTCGTCATATACTGAACCTTTGTGCTCCGGCGGCGGAGTAACCGGCGTTGCCTTTGTGTCTCCTAGCCGAGCGCCCACAGCCACCTTCCACGACAGCAAGCACAGCATTGTTTACATGCACTATGAGCCCACCACTGGGAATCTGCTCACCTCTGGCACCGACAAGGTTATCAAGGTCTGCACGGCAACACACAGTATCTGTTGTATTCATGAGGCTCAGATAAGACAGTTTCACCTCAGCTTTTGTAGTCTCTTATTTTGTAACAGTTAGGACAGATTAGGCTGTTTTTGTACAGCTCAAAGTTGGGGGTTGTCTAAAATTTTAAAAAAGAACATTGCATCACTTTGCTAATCATTTCCAACATTTATTCTGCTGCAAAAAGTCCACAGACAATATATCTTATATTCCAACTGATAAGCTTCTGTTCTTGTACATTTTAAGTTTGATGCAATCTGTTTTTATTTTTATTTTAAACCCTGATAGAGTCTGTTTATGTTTTTTATAATCCTCAATCAATATTATTTGATTGGTAGATGCCTTTATTTCCCTTATTAAACTATATTGTAGTTATTAAACATAACCACAATATATACACATCACATGCTAAACAGGATTTTAAAAAATGCCAAATGAAGAAATGTAAAAGTAAAAAAAAAAGAGCAGTAAAAGAAATGAAAGATTAACAGTGAAAGGAAAATCTCGTCCTCCTTCCTTTTGACTGGCTACACAGCTGCTCTCTGCCAAACTGTCAGTGAAAATGTAAACACAGGCTCTTCCAGTCCGTGTGCCTTTAATCGTTTTTTTAGATTCAATGAGAAAGTATCAGTATCAGTATAAACTGTTTAAAAAAAATCAATATAGTTTCTTTTTGAGTCCAAAAATCAAACCATATTTGACTAAATAGATCAGAATGTTTTGCTTCCC